>PVIA01006764.1:0-92586 GCA_004024845.1 Tonatia bakeri
GAGGGAGGGAGGGAGGGAGGGGAAAGAAAGGAAGGCAAAATAAATAAATAAATGACATCACACAAGTGGAGACTCAACTGACTAATGAAATAAGAATTCACATCCATCAGATTAGATGAACTAGAAGATTATGATATTCAATTTTAGTAAGAATACGGGAAAGTAGAAACTCTCATGTACCACAACTGGAATGTAGAGTAGCCAGTCTAGAGAGCAATCTGACAACAGTTGGTAAAACCAGTATATTCCCCACTTGAGTATTTCTCTAGCACATGTTCATGTGCAGGCATGTTTGAAGATGTGTGTCACAGTATTACTGTTGAGAAAAAAGGAGTTGGGAGCTACCTGAAGATCCCAAAACTAGGAAAATAAATAAGTGGTAGGTGTGGTTGTAACAATATTCAGCAGTAATAAGAAACAACAGATTAATAATACCAATGTGGCTATATCTTAAACTCATATACTTGAGAGAATAAAATTAGAAATAGATTGAGAACTATTATGTAATGCCATTTATATAACGTAAGGCCACACACATATAATAGCTCAATAATACTGTATTTTATGAGGATCTTTACATAGCCAAAGACATATATCAAAACATTAAAGGGTGCCAGGGAGGGAAATAGCAGTGGGGAAATGGAACAAGGAGTGAAAAAACCAAACAAGAGGCGAACTTGTACAGAGCAATGATAGTGGGCGCTGGGTACTGGAGAGTAAGAGTGACCAGATGACCAGCATGTGATGTTCAAGAAGAGCTGGGGGTAGGACAAATAGGAACATATTTCCCAATAAGCAGGTGTTATTACAATGTTATCACTCTCAGCCCATTGCCTTGGTCTTCTGTCTTCGTGTTTCCAGTTGCTCTAGTGTACAAACTCTAGGAATTCATCAGAACTAAAACTGTTATACTAGAGGCCCCGGATTAGTTTCCTTTTTCCACAATTGATCATGACAAATTGATCAGCTAAAAACAATACACATTTATTATTACACAGTTTTCACGGGTTAAGAGTCTGGCCATAGCTTTGGCTAGGTCTTCCCCGGCTAAAATCAAGACGTCAGTCATGGCTACGATTTTGTGTAAGGCTCAGGATTCTCTTCCAGACTCACTGGTTGTTGGCAGAATTCAGTTCCTTGTGGCACAGGACTGAAGCCCTCAGCTCCTAGGGGCCTTCTGCCATTTTCTGTCATACAGTCCTCTGTACATCATGACAGTTCACTCTCTGAAGGCCAACAGAAACTTGTATGTTGCTGCTTATGTCCCTTTTAAAGGACTTGCCTGATAAATCAGATCTACCCAAGTAATCTTTCTTTTGATTAACTCAGAGTCAGCTAACTAAGGACATTAATTCATCTGCAAAATCCCTTTACCTTTGCATCATAACCTAATCACATGAATTATATCCCTTTGAGATAGTAGGGTAAATAGTCACTCATGTACGGGACAAATACTAATGACATATTTACTGTGTGCCAAAACGCACAAAATAGTTAAGGATGAGGAAGATAACAGGTTAATAAAATACAGTACACTGACATAAGGAGCTCTCAATCTAGTGATGATGAGAAATATGTGCCCATTTAATTAAAATGAAATAAATTAAAAATAAGTTGGGAAAAAGTGGTTAGAATTTGGATTCTGGCATGCAGTTACTTAAGTTCAGATGCTGGCACCATCTCTGAGTACCCATATGACTTTGGAAAAGGGCATAACTTTGTTATGGAGAAGAAGAAAGGGAGAGAAGGGAGAAAGAAAGAAGTGAGGGGGAAATGGGAAAAACTGACCCAAGTTTTGTGAAGATAAAATGAGTTAATAGATGTAAAATGTTCAAAACGGCCGCAGAGGTATCTCAGTTCTGATAGCAAAGATCTGTGGGAGCACAGAACAGACAATGGTAGTGTTTTATAAATGTAAAAAATGGGACTCCACAAATAAGACTTCTCTGTATTCATAATTCGTGAGTAAATAGAATCAGGAACAGAAAGGAGATAACCGTGATCTCAGGGATTTCAGGCCTTGTACTCAGTCAGTGAACATTGGTCCAAGTAGTGGCAGGGCTCAGCAGTTTGAGGATGGAACGTGCTTTCTTTGTTATGTCTGTACTATGACCCCTGCACAACTCCTTTGCCCTGAAACTTTTCATCTTTAAGTATTAGAATAATGACTATATGATGATAATAATGACAACAGTGATATTTATTATAATCTTTCAAACAAAAAACAATTTTCAAGAAATATAACTTTATTTAATTTTTAAAACAACTAATAAATGACATTCATTATGAGTCCTCAAATCCTTTTTAGGAGAAATAGTTGGATAACAATCTTATTAGAGCAATATATATATTTATGTAAACAAAAATTAAAAAAATTCAGAAATTAAAAAAAATCAATACATATTTTCAAATGCTCTCTGTGTGCCACCCTATATAAATTTTGTTATATTGTGTGGAAGATTTGCTAAACAAAACCGAAAACAATGCTAAGTAGTTTTCCATTTGTCATTATTCAATGTTTAATAGTGAGCAACTACCATGTACCAGGTAGCATGAATATAAAATGAATGAAACAAATTTATAACGTCTCCAGGCAAGGATAAATCCCAGCTACTCACCAAGCTGGGGCCTCTGCTGACGAGACCTAGAGAGACTGCTGGCTGCTCGGAGCAGCAGGACAGCCTGCAACTGCTTAACATTGCTCACCTGTGCCTGTCATGGCCCGCACGAAAATGAAAAGTTATTACTTGGTATTTTCTGGGATTAGTTTGAGCATCTGTTTATCCTAACAATAACTAAAAGAGAATTGCTACAAGATAATGAAGTTTGATCAGCTTAATAAAATCAGCAGTGCAATTCAATTCTGCCCAGCAGGCAAACTTTTAAATTCACATCCAAATTAATAATAGAAACGTACACTTAAAAGATGCTTTGATCCAAAGGATTCGAAAGGCTTTGCAAATTTAGGTGGTTGATGTTCAAGAATGAAGTTAACACACAGCTGTTTGAAGCAGCAGAATCATGTGGCTGTGCCTTCCATTAAAAGCAGAGTTAGGCTCCTGAATAGTCCATTGTGTCATGGAGTAAGTAGGATTTGGGAAAATAAAGTCAGAACTCTACGAACAACTTTATATTCATGAAATAAAACAATGGTGATAGTCATCAGCCAAATGCAGACATCATTAATAAAGCCAAACACATTAAAATTTTATAAACAATGTTTGTTTTGTTAAATTCTATTTATCATATCTTACCTATCATAAACTGTCATTCTAAATGAAATTCATATAAAGTTGCATTATTTTAATATATGGTTATATATGTACAATTTTTTCCTCATCTGACGTTCCACTCAAATATCTAGTTAAGGTGTTTGTGTTATTTATCACACAAACTGAGACACTGGGGAATGAAATGGGGGGTTTTAACAATTACACTTGGGTACACAATGCTTTAGAAATAATTTGATCTATTTTTTCAGAATGTGTATTTCTACCTGAATACTTTCTATTGTCTAAATATTTTATGCAAATTTGATTTTTTTAAAGATTTTATTTATTTATTTTTAGAGAGTGAAGGGAGGGAGAAAGAGAGAGAGAGAGAAACATCAATGTGTGGTTGCTGGGGGCTGTGGCCTGCAACTCAGGCATGTGCCCTGACTGGAAATCGAACCTGTGATGCTTTGGTTTGCAGCCAGAGCTCAATCCACTGAGCTATGCTAGCCAAGGTTTAAAATTTGATGTTTTTAATAATGAGTTAAAAAGCCTTAGCCACAAAAAAGATAGAGTGTGATTATATTTTAAATGCCACCTTCTTAAGTGCTTTAATCAATTATAATTCAAGCTCCCTCCAATCTACCTTGGGCCCCAAACTGTAGACAACCTTCCAATCAAAGCATAGAGCACGATGATAGAATTCCTTAACTCGCTGCCTTGAAGAAGTAATTTCATTGCACTGGGTTTGTTTTCACTTTGACAATCTTGACTTGGTCCTGTGTCACTCATAGAAGCTTTCAACACAATCCATGTATTTAGCATATAGTTTGAGCTTTATGATATCCTTAATATAAATGTTATAAAATTATAAATGTACATATATGGTAATGTCAGAATCCTTGCTGACAGCAATTACCTCTAAGATACTCCAAAGATTTTAGTCTATATTTGAAGGAGACATTGATAATATTGTACACCACTTTTTTTCAAAATTAACAATTCTCAATATGCAGTATGTGACCAGCAGGCACAGAGATTATATTATAATCAGAAAGCATGATTCAATCATTTGAGACAGTTGAGTTATTATACTATTCCAAGAGTAGAGGGAAATGTTATTATTCAATGAATTAATATAATTTTAATCAAAGTCGATAAAGAATTGTGGTTTTCTAAAATATTCCAGTACATATACCACTGTGAAGCATTTCCTAATGTTGACTCTTTTGTTAGGGGCTGGGAAGTAATTTTTCCTAAGTGAGAAAGGAATTAGTTATAAGAAATCCTTTGAGAATAGTACTATTTAAGACTTCCCTATTTTCATCAGATACCAAATTTTTCCGGATTTCCACATTCTATCTTTTGTTCATATATTTCCAAAACATTTAATAAAAAAAAAAAGAAAAAAACAGCAATGGAAAACTCAGAGCCTGTAGTCCAGTCCTTTATAAATAATCAAAACAACAATCAAGTATTTATGTAGCACTTCGGCAGAATGGTCAGAGCAGAAGTTCATAAAAACATTCTCTTAATTTAAGAATTGTAGTTGTTCCAGATAATCATAAGTAAAACTAAAAACTATAAACCTTAGGGAGAAGAATTACTAAAGATATTTTTGGAAAAATACTGTTCTATAATCAAATTTGAAGATAAAAAACCTTTTTCTCTTCGTGATGGATGATTATGTGTAGTTGTGTGTGACTGGTGAAAGACGTCTAGAGGGATTGCTCAAGGTTACAGGAAAACTCTAAGGAATTCTTGCAGCAACATCCTGAAATAAGAGCTCTTACATAATAGATTCACTGTGGTTTTCTTTGAGAAGCAAAGGTTGAGGAACACATGACCATTAACTACCCAGGATGAGGAGGAGAGTTGACTTATGCATCTGAATGCTTTTAGTTTTAGTTTGCCCCTTTGTTTAAAGAAGAGAGTTATGCGATTAGCTTAATTTGATCATTTTCCTTTTCCCTTTTGTAATCTTCCTCCTGTGTTGTAAGATATACGATGCAGATTTTCAAATGAAAGCTAAAATGAATTTCCCTGGCACACTATGTTATGGATGCAAAGTCAGAAATTTACATAAGTGATCTGAATCTATGGCTTGTGCAACTTCTTAGTTGAGAGCCAGACAAAAGATCTTTTTCATCATGAAGATTATGCATGTAGTAAGAAAGAGAATGTGCAGTTATACAGGGGTGGACAATGCAGAGACTGGCACTTTGGCCTTAGATCCAGAAATCAGGCATTTGCCTAAAGTTTCCTCTGTCACCTTGACCTAATCGTCCTTCTTTTTAAAACTCTTTATGATGATTTTTAATTTTAATACAACTAGTTACCTTCCTATGTTGATAGATAAGCACCTTAATGTTGTAAAGATGGCATTTTTTCTTAAATTAGGTTACAGAGATAGTATTATTAATAGTAGAAACTGTATTGAAATTTTCCTGAAATCATAAGCATCCAGAAAAATACAAAGGCAAGTAATGAAAGAACTTTTTGAAAAAGAAGAATGCTGGGGGACTTTCTTTGCTACTTCTTAAAGACATAATGCAGAATAATGTCAAGGTTAGAGTGGCCTAGGCTCAAGAATCAAAAGGCAGATCAAAGAAATACAAAAGGAAATCTAGAAACATATCTTAATAATTGCAATAAGCATGATCTACATGGCAAAGTTACCATCATGAATAAAAATAAGCAAAAAATAATTTTAAAATCTAACAAACCAAGTAAAATTGTTTAATAAAACTATAATTTTAAGATCTAATATATTACACAGAAAGAAATTTAATGAATGGTCCTGTGACAGTGGATTAAATGAACTAAATTTTAATATTACAACCAAGTAAGTTTTAGATACATTAAAAATTAATGTCAAAAAGAAGTCTACAGAAAAGAAATATTTAAATAGCAATCTAAGCTCAGATTTTAGAAAAAGAGAAAATCAGCAACCAGGGAGAAAAACAACTGTATATTCAAGAACATGAAAAAAAATCATATTGCAATATATCAAAATCTATCATAAACACGATTAAGGAGTTGGCAACAAACTTGGAAAAATATTTTCAGAAAAACGACAAAGAATTATGTCATTAAATAGTAAATTTGCCAATAGGAAAATGGGCCAAGTTTTCCTAAATGAAGTTCACTGACAAAGAATATATATGTGACTAATAAATTTAATAAAACATATTTGCTCTCCCTACCATGTAAGAATATGTCAACTTAAATAAGATAGCACCTTGACCCTCGATTAGTGGAGGGAGAAGGGGAGGAAAGGTACAATAGAATTTCACACATACCATACCCCAGCCACTAACCCATCCTTTACTAGAATGATTGACTGAAAGCCACTTTGGAAAACACAGTGGCAGTTTATTACAAAACTAAACATACTCTTACCATATTAGCCAACAATTGCACACCTTAGTGTTTATCCCAAGGAAATGAAAATGTATGTTTACATGAAAACCTGCACACATGATTCTGACAGTTTTTTTCATAAATGCCCCAAACTTGAAAGCAACCAAGAAGTCCTTCGGTAGATGAATGGATAAACTGTGGTAATCCAGACAAAGGGATATTATTCAGAATGAAAAAGAAATGAATTATCAGGCCATGAAAAAAACATGGAGGAAACTTAAATGCATATTATTATGTAAAAGGAGCCAATCTGAAAAGCCTACATTCTGTATGACTTCAACTATATGACATTCAAAAAAAGGCAAAACTAGGCAGACAGTAAAAAGATCAGTGGTTAAGTTAGGGAGGATGAATAGAGGAAACATCAAGAAATTTTTAGGGCAGTGAAACTACTCTGTATGATCCTATACTGGCGGATAGAAGCCATAATACATTTGTCCAAATCAGTAGAATGTACAAAACCAAGAGTGAACTCAGATGTAAATTGTAGGTTGATCTATTGTAACAAATGTACTACTCTCGTGGGGGATGTTGGGAACAGGAGTAGCTATGCCTATATAGGAGCAAACATAGATGAAAAATCTTTGTACCTCCTGCTCAATTTTGCTGTGAATCTAAAACTGTTCTTTAAAAAATTATTTTTTAAAAACCAAGAGAAACAATCACTTTAAAAGGAATGTAAAAAATATTAGATTTATCACTGATAAAATTAAAATCGGTAATATAAGCAGCTAAAAATTATATCTAGCCATTGATTACTTCCATTTTTCTTTGACTTAAGGTGCCTGCAGTTATGTAAGTATGCTATGTTTTATTTTGTTTTCCCATTGTTAAAATAATACATGCATTTTATAGACAAAGTAGAAAATACAAAAGAATAAAGGGAAATAACAATTCACATATTACTGGATATTTTGTTTTACTGATCTTACTTTAATGGAGAGCTAACTAAAATGTATAGTTTGTGATATGCTTCTATCTTTTAATTACAAAAAGTTTATATTATTAGTCCCTTAACAGTGCATTTTTGCCAGAGTTCAAAAAAGGTTCACGGCTTTATATGGTTTTGCATCTTGTGATATGATCTCTAATGTTTAGCCTGTGATACTGCTGCAGTCTAATGTTTCACTGGAATTTTTCATTTTCACTTTCATGCCATAAAGTACAACCTTAAATTTATTGCAATATTTACATACATGGCAGCTGTTAAAATGACAGTAGTGGAATACACTTAGGGAATAGTTACTAGGGCAAATGTACGCGCACAAACACAATTTCATTTAAGTTACTTGTTTATTGTCAAGTTGAGCTTTCCCTTGTGCAAAGGCATATGTGTTGATACTAATATAGCAAAGTGACCCAGTTCACTCACTCCAGTCATGCATTTCTTTATTCATATGCACATTTACTGAAAATTTTATGGAGAGCCTACTACGTGCCAGGCAGTGAGCCAAACAGCATAGTCAGGGAGAAGCACGCATAACAAGAAAAAGAGCATTGCCATATGGCAAGAACTGCTGAAAGCAGGTCTAATCAAAATACTCTGGAGTCACCCAGGAGAATGGGAGAAGGTGACCTTTGAGCTGGGTGTTAGAGGATGAATGAGCATTTACCAGGCAGAGGGAATAGCATTTGCACCTGCATGGAGCTAAGAAAAGAGGAAGAATAATTGAGGCAGGAAATAAAACTTGAAAAGGAGGTTTGGATCAGCTTGTGATGAGTCTTGTGTGCCAAGCTAAGGAACATGGGGAGTCAACTGAGGTTTCTTTGCGTCAGAGACTGTCATGATCAGTTTGGACTGGGAAAAACATTCCGCAGCCACCTAAGCACTGATTAGATTAGGAAGAAACTTGCGACAGAAACACCAGCGAGAGGCTTTGTCAGTGCAAAAGATGAGGGCTAAAACATGGAAAGTCTCAGAGCAGGGAGAGCAGTAAGTTATTTGATCAGCAAAAATAAGTTTTTAATGATTAATTAAAGTGAGAAATGGATAAGGAAGAAAGAAGATAGGGAATATATTCTTAAAAAACATTGGGTGTGAAAATCAGAAAGATGAGAGAGAATCTGAAGAAGGATTAGAGTCCATCAGATTTTTTTAAGGATAAGTGAGGTTGAGCATGTACATAAAGGGGGAAGTACTGGGGGAGGCAGAGAGTAATATACTTTTACTTTTTAATATTTTTATCCTCCCCAGAGAGATTTTTTCATTATTTTTAGAGAGAGAGGGAGAGAGAAAAACACCAGTGTGAGAGAGAAACATTGATTGGTTGCCTCCCACACCCTCCAGGACTAGGGATCACAGGTGCCTGGACCAGGGATCAGTGATCAGAGATCAGGGATCAGGGATCAAACTTGCAACTCAGGTTTGCGTTTGTGCCCTGACCAGGAATCGAACCCTCAACCTTTTGGCTCCAGGACGAAGCTCCCATGAACTGAGTCACACTGATTAGGATGAGAGTAATATACTTTTTTAAACTGAGACAAATGTGCTCGAAATATTTAATGTTTTCATTTTTCCTTTGTGGGAGTAGGAGAATCAAAGAGCTGACAAACAAATGTTCTGGAAGAAAGGGTGAGGGAAATCTAAAAGTGATCAGGAGGATGATACCTGACCCAAGGAGGTTAAGAACTCTGGCCTTCTAACCTTTCAGACTGCTAGGAGAATTTCCGGATGAGCATAGAACTCAACCTGAAGTAGAAGAATGGGTGGAGGTGCTTGGGCTTTGCAGTGAAATGGCACTTGGCATTGGCAAAGGAGACACGTGCTTATGGATTTGACCCTTTTCCCTCAGTGTGCATTTTCCGATAGTGTGTCATCACTTCAAAATGACATGCAGACCATACATGGAACCACTGAATTCAGAGTAAAGTCCAGTTATCCCTGGCTTCAGCGTCTTCTACAAATATGACTTCCAACAATCACCTCAATTTCATGTATAAAACAATATTGTTAATATGCTCCTTGCTTACCACATTCCTTTTTGTGAGCAATAAATGACAACACTAAGGAAAGGGCATTCAAATGTAAGGCATTCATGTGGTTATTGTCCTTATTGTTGATACGCTCACTCAAACAAAACCACAGAACTCCCGAAACCTGAGGGAACTTACTATCATTACATGTCTAATTTGATTTAGTGACTCAAGAAAATCCTCCAATTATTTAATGATTTTCACCAATCCCAAGCCATACGTTGTGAATCATGATAAAAATCAGGAATATGAGACTTTAGACATCATTCTTTTTCATCACCCTGTAGTTCTTAGCCACTAGGGCCAAACTGCAAAGTAGGAGATTTCAGGGAAGCATTTTCCAATCATGTATTCTCTTCTGCTTTCTGGACAAAGAAAGAGAAAGAGCAAAAAAAGAGGGACTTCACATTCATACTCAACTGCCTCCCCAACAGTTTTCTCCGCACAGCTTCGGAGGGCCTATTTGATCTAACACTCCTTTCACTTACTCAGCTCCAGCCTGGTGTTCCTCATGCCAAGCTTGTATCTGCCGCAATACTGCCCGCAGTTCCCGTAACTACAACATATGAAAGAACAAAACCTGCCCAATCTCTAATCTCCTTGCCCTGCTTTACAACACATGATCACTAGCCAATGAACAATATACACATTTGTTTCTCACCTGTCCCCCCTCATGTCAGTGTAAGCTCCCCAACAAAAAGACTGTCCTGTTTGCCATTGTAACCCCTGTGTTTGGTGCACGTAGCGCATTCAACATGTAATTGTTGAACAAATGGAAGAATGCATCTGTAAAATGGATACACCCATTTCACATGTCTTGTATTCTTAGGAGAACTTTAAAAAATAAAAATATAACATAGTATGAGGACTATTGCTCAGGATTCAAAGAAAGAAATAAAGGATGTAAAATTCAGGCATTGAATGGGCTTTGAAGTAAGAGAACATGAGGAGCAGGGCAGGGTCCTAGAAGGAGCCGCCACGGCCAGCCGGTAGAATGGCAGGTTCTGCTTGGAGGAGCACCTTACCTCCCGTTACCTAGGAACCTTCCAGCTCTAGAACCCCAAATCCTGCATCCCATGCAACTCTCAACCTTTGGCAAACTTGGGTAATTGGCCGCTTTGGCTTTTAGAGTCAAGGATTCTAAAATCCTTGGATTTGAAATGCCCCTTCCCATTTATTAGTAATAGGACTTTGGGCAAGACATACTGTTCTGATTTTAGTTTCTTATTTGTAATTGAAGATGAAAATATCTGAATCAAATTTTTGTAGGAATTTTTTAGATTGGACTATATATATAAAAACACAACACACTGCCTGGTACATAATAAGTGCTGGATAAAGAGCAAAAGGTGTTATTACGTTACCTGGATTATAATTGGCATTCAATAAATGCCAGTTTAAAGATGAGGGAAGATGCTCATCCCTGAGTATTATCTTTGTGACCTGGATGATGACTCTTCATAATAGAATTATATTACCTCAAGAAGTATAATAATGACTCCTTCAATTTTAATATTAAGTTTGGCAGTCTGTTTGTAGAGATTTATCACAACATCTTCATCTGGAAAAAAGCCCTTTTGTATTCATTGACTTCATTATTATCAAGAAACTATGTGGTGCATTTGAAAAAAGAAAAACATCTGAAATTTTATACATTTTAAAACATTACTTAAATGTTTTTTTTACCTGTAAGTACATTCAAAGTCCTTCAAATAAGGCTGGAAATACCATATTTTAGGGAAGCGTAATTTTCTCATCAACAAAAACAAATGTTCCAACTAGTTTTGTGAAATAAAAGCCTTTCAAATAGTCACTTGGAGCTGATTTTTTAAAAAAGTTCTCTTGTCTGTTTCTGTTAATGCCCACATGAGTTTTACTAGTTGCAACTGAAATCACAAAAACCAGGGCTTGATGCTTAGCTGGCAAGAGGCCAGAATAATGAAATTAATAACATATGCTGAAGAACCCATTTGTAACAATTTTTCCATTAAAAAAATGAGGCAGCTCAAAGCTACTGACAGGGCTTTCTCCCCTGCACCCAGCCTTGTATTTTCTTTTGCGTTCAGTGTGTCTGATTGTTGAAGCTGAAGGTTCTTAGTTACTTTCACAATTCAATGTGCCTTTAACTTTAAAGCAACCCCACAATTCTTAGACAGTTTACTTTTGTTGTTGTTTATCTAAGTTGTTTTTTTTTTTTTTAAGCCAGAGGTGAATTTTTCAAGTCTCTGCCAACTACAGACCCACTCTAATTTTGAGGTGAGCACAATGCTAGTAGGGACACTTATTGAGACACAGTCTTGGTGCTATTGGCCAGCCTCACCTGTCAGCAGCCTGACATGAAACTCTTCTGCAGGTAGCTTTCAGATCTCTGAGCCCGTGACCAAAGGGACATTCCACTGATTTAGAGAAGACCCTCCAAAGCCCTGTCTTACAACATCTTCAACCTCACTTTATGTACATCACTAGCAAGCCTAGTAATTCAACTCACAAACTTATAACGAACGACTTAGGGACAGCAAATTTGGAGGAAAGAAATAAGCAGACTAAGAGCAGCAAAACGCAATAATTGATAGCTAGCAAGAGTCAGAGACATGCTAAAAGCATGCATAGGAAAAATACAGTGCTCCCTGTCATTACTAGAACTTTTTCCAGCTCGACAGTTTGGGGGGTTATCACAGGATTTCAGGAGCTATAGGCTCTACATTATTGTTGTTGGTGTTCAAGAAGCTAAACCTGAATCATAAAACACTGTCAAGTTCAGTGTTCACCAATAAAGAACGTGGGTGAGACTGTCACGTATTTTTCACAATTGTTAAAGATATATGTATATCTTTGTTATAAAGCAACACATATAAATGTGTTTGTGTGATTGCATATGCATATAATATGTTCAGAAGGATAAACACCCATAAGGAATCTCTCTGGGCAGCGTGCAAGGGAGTAAAAAGAAAAGGGGACCTCTACTTCATACAATTCTGTTTTGCTAAGGTTTTCAAAATACGCATGATTACTTTCATAATAAAAATATTTAAATATTTTCTAAGAAGTCTAAAGCATCATTGCATTTTTACCCATGACTTTATAGGTCAGCCTATATGATACCAAGATCTTAAGGGATAGAGTCAATATTCACTCTTCCTACACACGTATATTGAACCTTTGTTCTGTGCTGTATTTCTGTATGACACCTCTGTTCTTTATGCTGGGAAGATAATATGCATCAGGTCTAGTTCTGTCTCTCAAGGAACTAGTCATTGAGTAAGAAGGTAAGAGGATAAGAAAAGTGTGATGTGTGAAGTGGGGGAGTGAACAGAGAAAGTTTTAGAGCATGAGGCCTTGAAGATCAGCCAGGACAGATATAGTCAAGGGGGCATCCGGAGGCCAGTGGAAGCAGGGCAGCATTGGGGAATGATGAGATAGCGGGCAAACAGGCTTTGCCATAGGGATGACCAGCAGAGATTTGAAAACAAACTGCAGTGATGCTCAGATGTTAGAAAGGTCAGAGTCCCCTTTGTACAGAGTCCCTTTGTTTGGGGCCTAGTTTGTTCCATTTAAGGTGCATAATAAACAGATACCACACCCACACACACACAACTTCCACTGTGTACCTGTGGATTTCCTCATACTAAACCTTCTATTCTTCTTTGTGGCCTAACCCCCTCTGCTGTGATCAGGCACTAAGGCCCCTAAAGGCAGCACTGAGCCAGTGCAAGGCAGACATTTAGTCAACATTTTTTAAAAATCCACGTAGTATTTTGTTACATTATCTTTTAGTCCCCTTACACACCCCCTACCTCCAGCAATTATGACACTGTTGTCTATATCCGTGAGTCTTTTTTCTTTTTTTCTCAACCCCCACCCCCTAATCTCCCCCTGCCCTGTGACTAGCTGGATCCTGTTCTCCATCTATGAGTCTGTCCCCATTTTCCTCCTTAGTTCTGTTTGTTCATTACATTCCACATATGATTGAAATCATATGGTGTTTGTCTTTCTCTGACTGGCTGATTTCACTTAGCATAAAATTCTCCAGGTCCATCCATACTGTCACAAAGGATAAAATTGTCTTCTTTTTTATGACCAAGTAGTATTCCATTGTGTAACTGTCCCATAGTTGTTCTATCCATCCATCCATTGATGGATACTTGGGCTGCTCCCATTACTTGGTGATTGTAAATAATGCCGCAATGAACATAGGTGTGCTTATGCTCTTTCAAATTAGTGTTTTGTGTTCCTTCAGATACATTCCCGGAAGTGAGATTACTGGGTCAAAAGGCAGATCTATTTATAGTTTTTTGAAATATCTTCATACTGCTTTCCATAGTGGCTATACCAATAGCACAAAATGGTTTCCCTTTCTCCACATCCTCACCAGCACTTGTTTGTTGATTTGTTGATGATAGCCATTCTGACAGGTGTGAGATGGTATCTCATTGAAGTTTAACCTGCAATTCTCTGATGATTAGTGAAGTTGAACATTTTTTCATATGTCTATTGGCCATCTGTATGTCCTCTTTGGAGAAGTGTCTATTCAGGTCCTTTACCTATTTCTTAATTGAGTTGTATATATTTTTTGACATTGAGTTTCATAAGTTCTTTATAAATTTTGGACATTAACCCTTTATTAGATCTAATGGCAAATATGTTCTCCCATTAAGTGGGTTGTATTTTTATTTTGTTCATGGTTTCCTTTGACATGAAAAATCTTTTTATTTTGATGTAGTCCCATTTGTTTTTTAACTTTTGTTTCCCTTGCTTGAGGAGAAATATCAGAAAAAAATATTGCTATGAGAAATGTCTGAGATTTTGCTGCCTATGTTAAAATTTTCCCAACACCATTTACTGAATAAACTATCTTTACCCCATTGTATGTGCTTGCTTCCCCTGTCAAATATTAATAGAGTATAAAGGTGTGGGTTTATTTCTGGGTTCTCTATTCTGTTTCATTGATCTATGTGTCTGTTTTTATGCCAATACCATGCTGTTTTCACTATTATGGCCTTATAGTACAGGTGTATTAGGTAGCATGATTCCTCCAACTTTGTTCTTCTTTCTCAAGATCATTGTTGCTATGAGGGGACTTATACATTTTTGAAATCTTTGTTCTAGTTCTGTGAAATATGCTATTGGAATCTTGATAGGAATTGCATTGAATCTATAGATTGCTTTGGGTAGTATGGACATTTTAATGATGTAAATTCTTCCTATCCATGAATACAGTATGTGCTTCCAGTTCTTTGTATCTTCTTTAATTTCTTTCTTCAGTGTCTTACAATTTTCCATGTACAAGACTTTTGCATCCTTGGTTAGGTTTATTCCTAAGTATTTTATTCTTTTTGAAACAACAAAGATTATTATTCACAAAGATGATCCCTGTGAATGGGATTATCTTTCTTGATTTCTCTTTCTGTTAGCTCATTATTGGCATATAAAAATTCAACTGATTTCTGGATATTAATTTTGTATCCTGCTACTTTGCTGAGTTTATTTATCAGTTCTAGTAGTTTCTTGGTGGAATCTTTGGGATTCTCTATGTACAAAATCATGTCATTTTCAAAGAAAGACAGTTTTACTTCTTCCTTTCAAATTCAGATGTCTTTTATTTCTTTTTCTTGTCTGATTGCTGTGGCTAGAACTTCCAGTATTATGTTGAATAAGAAAGGCAAAAGCAGACATTCCCATCTTGTTCCTGATCTTAAGGGGAATATTGTAGTTTTTGCCCATTAAGTATGAGGCTGGCAGTATGTCTGTCATATATGGCCTTTGTTATGTTTAGGTATGTTCCCTCTATTCCTACTTTGCTGAGAACTTTTATCATAAATGGGTGCTGAATTTTATCAATTTTTTTCTCTGCATCTAATGTTTGGTAAAATTCACCTGTGAAGCCATCTGGTCCTGGGCTTTTGTTTATTGGAAGTTTTTTTATTATTGCTTCAACCTCACTTGGTATAATTTGTCTATTCAGATTCTCTGGTTTTTCTTGATTTACTCTTGGAAGATTGTATGTTTCTAGGAACTTATCCATTTCATCCAGGTTGTCCAGTTTGTTGGCATATAGTTGTTCAAAATATTTTCTTACAATCCTTTGTACTTCCGTGGGGTCAACTGTTATTTCTCCTCTTTCATTTCTGATTGTATTTATTTGGTCTTCTCTTTTTTTTTCTTGATGAGTTTGATTAAATGTCTGTCAATCTTGTTTATCTTTTCAAAGAATCAGGTCTTGTACTAGGGTCCCCTTTTCCCCATAGCCTCTCCAACACTTGTTGTTTGTTGCTTTGTTTATATGGAAAACAGTATGGAATATTCTAAGAAAACTAAACATGAATCTGCCTCTTGACCCAGTAATTCCACTGCTAGGAGTATATCCTAAGAACCCTGAAATACCAGTCCAAAAGAACCTATGCACCCCAATGTTCATAGCAGCACAATTTACAATAGCCAAGTGTTGGAAGCAACCTAGGTGCCCATCAGTAAATGAATGGATCAAAAAACTATGGTACATTTACACAATGAAATTCTAAGCATCAGAAAGAAAGAAGGAGCTCCTACCCTTTGCAACAGCATGGATGGAACTGGAGAGTATTATGCTAAGTGAAATAAGCCAAGCGGTGAAAGACAAATATCATATGATCTCACCTTTAACAGGAACCTAAACAACAAAACAAATGAACAAGCAAAATATAACCAAAGACACTGAAATAGAGAACAGGCTGACTGTGACCAGAGGGGAGAGGGGAGGGAATTTCAGGGGAAAAGGGGAAGGGTTTACAGGAACAAATATAAAAGATACATAGACAAAAACTAGTGGGGAGTGGAAATGGGAGGGAGGTGAGGAGGACTGGGTGGTGATGGGCTGGGATGGGAGTAAAAGACAGAAAACTGTACTTGAACAACAATTAAAATAAATAAAAATAAAAATAAGAATCAGGTCTTGAATTCATTGATTTATTGTATTGTTTTTTATACTCCATTTTGTTTATTTCTGTTCTGATCTTTATTATTTCCTTCCTTCTCTTCATTTTGGGCTTTGTTTGTTGTTCTTTTTCAGGTTCCTTTAAGTGTAAAATTAGGTAGTTTATTTGATCTTTTTCTTGATTTTAGAGATAGGTCTGTAATGCTGTGAGTTTCTCTATTAGGATTGCTTTCCCCTTGTCCCATGGATTTTGGATTGTTGTGTCCTCATTTTAATCTGTTTCAAGGCATCTTCTGATTTCTTCATTGATCATGCCTTTTACCCTTTCATTGTTTAATAATGTGTTATTTAGCTTGCATGTTTTTCAGTTTCTTCTTATGATTGATTTCTAGTTTCATAGTATTGTGGTCAGAGAAGATGCTTGATATAATTTCATTCTTCTTAAATTTATTAATTTTCTTGTTTTGTGTCCTAATATGTGGTCAATCCTAGAAAACATTTCTGTGTGCACTTGAAAAGTATGTATATTCTGCTGCTTTGGGGTGAAATTCTCTGAAGATATCAATTAAATCCACTTGATCTGGTCTGTCATTTAAGACTGCTATCTCCTTGATGATTTTCTGCCTGGAAGATCTATCCAATTGAGTCAATGGGTTGTTAAAATCCCCAAAAATGACTGCATTTCTGTCTGTCTCTTTCTTTATGTTCATCAAGATTTGCTTTATGTATTTAGGTTCTCCTATGTTGGGTACATACATGTTTACTAGGGTTATATCCTTTTATTGGATTGTTTCTTTTATCATTATTTAATATTCTTCTTTGTCTCTTACTATAAGTTTGGTTTTAAAGTCTATTTTGTCAGATATAAGTACTGCTCCCCAGCTTTTTTTTTTCTTTTCCATTTACATGGGATATCTCTTTCCATCCCTTTACTTTTAGTTTCTGCACATCTTTTGATCTGAGGTGGGTCTCTTGGAGGCAGCATATATATGGGTTTTGTTTTCTTATCCATTCAACTAACCTATATCTTTTGGCTGGAGCATTTAAGCCAGTTACATTTAAGATGATTATTGATAGATATGTATGTATGTTGTGCCATTTTATTGTTAGACTGTTTTCCTCTGTTTTATTTTTTCTTTCTCTTTTTCTTGTTCTTCTTAAAGCAAGCCATTTAACATTTGTTGCTGTACTGGTTTGGTATAATAGCTTTTTCTTTTCTGGGAAGCTCCTTATTTATACTTTGATTTAAAATAATATCTTTGCTGGGTAAAGTAGCCTTGGTTGTATGTCCTTGCTTCTCATCACCTTGAATATTTCACATCATTCAGTTCTGGCCTGAAATGTTTCTGTTTGATGGTCAGATGACAGTCTAATTGATGCTCCCTTGTAGGTAACTACCTGCTTTTTTTCTGGCAGCTTTTAGGATTCTCTCCTTGTCTTCAAGCCTTGTTATTTTAATTATGATGTCTCAGGATAGACCTTTTTTGGTCCAACTTGTTTGGGATCCTCTGAGCTTCCTGGACTTGTGTGTCTTTTTCCTTCATCAGATTAGTGAAGTTTTTGTACATTATTTCTTAAAATAGGTCCTTGATCACTTGCTTGCTTTTTTCCCCTTCTAGTATTCCCATCATGCAGATGTTGTTTGCTTCATGTTGTCCAAAATATTTCTTAAACTCTCCTCATTCTTTCTTTATTTTGGTGCTGTACCTTGTCTTCCAAATCACTGATGCAATCCTCTGCTTCATCTAACCTACTCTTTATTCCTGTCACTGTACTATTTATTTCCGATATGGCATTCTTTATTTCTGACTGGTCCTTTTTTCTGACTTCTGTCTTTTCTCATGCTTTTGGGTGTTCTTATAATCATTACTCTAAACTCTCTATCTTATAAATGTTTTGCCTCCATTTCATCTAGTTCTTCTTTTGGAGAATTCTCTTGTTTTTTTCCTCTGGGGTCTGTTTCTTTGTCTTCCTATTTTGACTGCTTCTTTGTATTTCCCACCTTAATTGTTAATCAGCTATTAAACTAATAAGGCTATAAACAGCAGCTGGCTTAATCTCTATATGGTGGGGCAGATTAATTCCTGTGGACAGGGCCCTTGCTTCCCCTCAAACTGATGCCACTTAGAGAGGAGCACTCTGCCTAAGAAAGATGTCTCCTATAGTATGAGGAATGACTCAGCACAAGGATCTCGGGAGCTGTTTCTTCAGTTCTCTCCCCAGAGCCATGAGCCCCCGGCTCTCCTCAGGATGTCTTTAACTCACTCTGCCCTCCTTTTGCCAACACCCAGGATAAGTGGCTGCAAACAAAATTTTGTGCTTTGGCCCTTTAAATGGCTCTCTGCTTCTTCAGCTGTCTCTTCTTGTCAGGCAGAAACCCTGCTGCTTTTCACAGCTTGGTGTTATCTGGGTTCCTTTCCACCTCTGGTGCTGTAGACTGGGGAGCCAAGCTTAGAGTTTATACCCCAACACTTCTCAGAAGAAACCCCCAGCTGTTAAAATATCCCTCCAGCGCTTTAGCTGCCACCTATGGGAGTCCAGCCTGCCCTCTTGCATCTCCTCTGCACTCCCTACCAGTTGTGCTGTGGTACAGTAATTTCTTCTGCCTGTCTGTGTTTATAAGGCTCTTCTTATAAGGCTCATAAGAAGTGATTTCTTCTTCTGTCCATGGTTATAATGCTTCTGTCCAGCTAGTATTCAGTTGGTTATTCAGGATGATTTCTCTACAATTTAGTTGTAATTTCAGATTATTCCTGAGAGGAGGAGGTTAGTGTAGCTTCCACTTACTCCTCTGCCATCTTGGATCCCAACAAATATTCTTTTAATAAATAATTTTTAGGTAGTATTGGTAACCTGTAAAAATCTACTTTGTAGGACTACCAAGTATCTTACATATACACTGATACTCAGTGTCCTCATCATGTCCTCAGTGTCCTCAGTGTCCTCATATACACTGATACTCAGTGTCCTCATCATGAGCTAGTCTTTCTTCCTCTTTTAAATTCAGAAATAAACAATGCTAAAATACAGACAAAAGTCCTTCCCAATCTCAGAAGAAGGTCACACTTGACTTAAGGATCTTATGTATGGTTCTGTTCATCTATCTGGAAAATAAGGATGGAAAGAAAAATGCCAAAGACATGTCATTTTCTTTTCTTATTTTTTAAGGATTTTATTTATTTATTTTTAAAGAGATGGGGAAGGGAAGGAGAAAGAGAGGGAGTGAAACATCAGTGTATGGTTGCCTCTAGCATACCCCATACTGGGGATGTGGCCTGCAATCCAGGCATGTGCCCTGACTGGGAATCAAACTGGCGATGCTTTTGCTTGCAGGCCTGCACTCAATCCACTAAGCTACACCAGCCAGGGCACATGCCATTTTCTTAAAAGTTGATGGACATTTGTGTAGTAAGAATGATAAGTCTGAGATAATAAAGTAGTATGGGAGCAAATCAAGGATTTTTGCAAATCAGAATAAATTTTGACACTGTAAAGATGGGGGAAAAGCCCAAAGTTTTTTTTAATTATGAATTCTCTTCAGAAGGAAAACAGCCAGAGTCAAGTCAATGTAGGAGGAAGGAATATTGAAAACTCAAGATGGTTTGTTGCCAAAGACATGAAAGGCTAAGATACTTTTGAATATTTCATATTCAGTACTAACAAATACAAGATTATTTGACACTGTTTACAGAACCCTTCAGATGTGAACTCATGGAACCCTTGCAACACTGTGACAATGTGATCATCACCTCCAGATGAAATGGATGGACCAAGAAATAAAAACACTGACAGTTTAAGTACGTTTTTCAAGATAACCAGCCAGTACGTGGTAGAATAGGTTTAACCCAGCATCCATGCTTTTCTTCTCTATTTTATACTAACTAATTTTTGCCCTCAGCCATAATATCAGCATAGTCTTGAAGGCTAATACAATATTTTTCATCAAAGGCATGTGATGTAATTATCTCATCTGTGTCTTAGTGCTAATTTCTTCCAGTGATGATCCAATTATTAAATTAGCCTCATTTAAATGTATTTATTCTCATTTTTCTTTTCCTTTGTTCATAAAGCAAGGATTGTTAACTGTTTATTCTCTCCAGAGATGCATGTTTGACTCCATGGGAAAAACAGAATTGTAGAATATAGTTCCTGCTTTCGAAGACCATGTGCTAATTGGAGAAGGCTAACTGCTCTAACAATCCCAACATTTCAGTGGCTTCTCACAATAAAATGTTACTCTTCCCATTCCAGAAAGGCTTGCATGGGGGAGGGAGGCAAAATAGAGGAAGAACTCTATTATAGAGTTGGTCAGGAACATACATTTTCTCGATCAAGAGCTCTGCCTTCCTCCAGGAGCTGGCTTCATTCAGCAGATCAGTCGGAAAAGGAAGCAGAATCATCTCTAAGATATTCCTAAGGGTTATGCTGGAGGGGTGTATGTGGTTGATCCTCCCATTCCATTGGCCACCTCTCAGGTGCAAGGCCATACCTTCCAGGAAGGTGGTGCCCAAGAAGAGCCTAGAAATGTCTGCCACAGTCCAAAGCCAGTAAGAAACTACCCTGACTTTTAATTTTGGTACCAGCCTTTGGATCAGTGAGGCTTTCTTTAGTGGAGAAAATAGAAACTGCTGTAGGATGTTCAAGCAGGAAGAGATTTACTACAGGGGAACAGAGACTTATAGAATCATCAGATAAGCAGACCACCCCAAGGTCAAGGAAGCCGTTGCTAACATTCAGGAAATCAAGCAGGATGGGATTCTGAAGAAGTCACTGCTGAAGACTTTAGCCCATAGCTCTCAAGTAGTTGATTTCCAGCAATGGTGGCAAAATCATCACAGTGTCTTCTGGCCTTTGCTGAAGTCCACATGCCTTCCTGCCACTACAGGAGTGGTGGTCCTTCCTTTCTTCTGCCAAGCTAATCTCACACAGGGGCCTCTGATTCCCAGACCTTAAACTGGAACCTGGTGGCAAGGACATCTAGGAAATGTGGTATCCAGTCTTCAGCTCCTGCAATAGGGAAGAACAAAGATGAGTGTGAAGATGGTTCCAGACAGCAATAGACAACCTGACTTGGGGGGAAGGGCATTTTTCTTTTCTTCACAAATATTTTACTTTGGAAATTGTAAAGAAGGGAAAACTCTCTGTGTTAGAATCCTATGTATTAGAGCTTTGTTCAGGCCTTCATTCATAGCTATTAAACTCACTTGTATGTTTGGAGATAGTTTTTAAAGTATAATATTAGAAAAATTAACATCATATTTGTGTTTGATAAATTGTGCTAGTTTGGAGGTTTAGAATAATTTTTTTCTAAGAGGTTCTGATGAGAACAAATAAATATAAAAGTCATTAGGGTAAGCACAGATGCCATTTATCTAGCGTTAAATTGATGGGTAGCAACCAGTTAAGTAAATAAATCAATAGTAACATATAATCCTTACCATTACCAGCAGCAGTGGCCTTGATCTTATTTCTAACTTTAGCTTTAGCCTCCCAGGGAAATGTTAGTCATATCATAGACTCAATGTTATTTGGGATTTTGTGGGGGTGGTGTTGGGGCTACAATAGACCTTGCTCAGTAGAAATGAGGGTTTTTTGTTTTTTTTTTACTTTGCCTGAATTCTCTGATTGTTATTATTTTAAACCATAGCTTCAATTCAATTTTTATAGTTCTTGATGACTTTGTTGCTTTATTACTTACTGTGCTGAAGCAATACCATAACTCAGGTGTTTACTATAGAGAGAGGATTATAGTGAAGCAAACACACTTGCAGATCACTGTGTGTAAACATAACAATCAAGAGTCTAGGGCAATTCAGAGATGCAAGCCTCAGCCTGTGACTGGCTAGATAAATGTGCAAAACCACTGGTCCAAATGTCACTTTCTGATTGGTGATCAGGGCCAAGTGGTTCTGTAGGGTCTAATCAAGTTCGATAACTCCAGGCAGCAGTGTGAACAAACTGAGCCTGTTCCCCTCAACTGTGTCTTCTCTGGGGCAGAAAGCGGAATGTAAGCATTTTGATTTATTATGTGTGATAAGTATGTATTTGCTAATATTTACTAAAAAGAGTAATAATAATAACTAACACGCATAGCGTTACTCATCAGACACTGGGTAGGAACTGTTCTTATCAACATTTTATGGATGCACTTATTTGTGATACAAATAAATTAATAAGTTGCCCAAAGTCACAGGCAGTACTCTGGTTTCAAAGTCCACTTTCTTCCCCACTGTAGTGATACATGACATGCAACTATACTTATTTTGATTGCCTCAGTACACATAAAACATCTGCCTGTGTATCTAGGAATATCGTACTCACTGAAGAAGTTTTCGTAGCAAGAAATGAAATCAGTCACCCATTCTATTTTCACAACCCTGAAATAAGGGAGTAAGTGTAGTCCTTCCCTTGAGTAATTTTTATCTTTGTTGGAAATGATTGGTTTCCTATTACAATTATGGTGCAAACAGGGGCAGGAGAGATGGGAGATGGCCTTTAATGAGACTTTTTTCAGGAACACATCATGAATTAGAACATAAGTATGAAAAGTTACCTCAAAGGATTGAGGTAGTTCTAGATTTTCAATCTACCTTTTCATTGCAAATGAATCTATCTATCTATCTATCTATCTATCTATCTATCTATCTATCTATCTATTGATCTATCTACCTGTCATCTATCTCTATATCTTTACATCTATGTATAGTTTTAATGTAATCTACATGTATACATGTAGATTACATTAAATGTATGAATTGGAAAGCACTATTTGTAGTAGCAAATGATTGGAATCATCATGAATGTCTATTCATAGCATACTGGTTAAATAAATGAAAGTATATCCTCATAATACAAACTGAATTAAAAAATTAAGAAGGCCTCTCTATATATTACTGGAAAGATATTTAAAATATACTGTGAAGGTATAAAACAAGGTTTAGAAAAATGGATACATTACCATTTACAAAAAAAGATATAAAAAAGAAGTTATAACTGTATTGACTTGCATAGAAGTAGAATTTTTCTGGAAATATAAACAAGAAAATAACAGTAGAGATTACCTGTGAGGTGACAGGACCTGAGAAGACAGGGCATCGGAAGGGATCCCCTATCTTCTGCAGCTGTATACACAACTTCATCATATCTGTTTTAATGCCTGAACCATGAAAATAAGATCTCTATATTAAAATCTATTAAAACTTATAAGACGCATTTATTGAACAGTGGGTATAAACTATTTCAGCTAGATATGATGGGGGGGGAGGATAGAAAAGACAGGTTCTTAAAATCCTTATTGGGGCAAACAAAACATGCACCACGCAACACTTATTTAAAACACAACATATAAGGAAACACTGATTAGAACAAGACAAACTGCCGCCCCGAGAGCGTGCAGAGCTGTGGAAAGCGTGAATGTGCAGAGTATAATCAGATATGTCCTTCTGAGGACACTGAATTGCAGGTTTTGGTTTGAGACAACAGGGAGATGGTGTCAAACAGTGCGACCTTTTGCGTATGCAGCAGTATGGTAACTACTCACAAGTGTGGGATTCAAACTAAGGTTTTTAAAATGGTTGAGTAACATTGAGGGGCTGGTGTCTTGAGAGGGTGGGAAATTCGTAGCTTGAGTGTCTCATCATGAAGGGGTTATGTGCATCTTGTTTATATTGCTGAGCTTGGGCTTGGTTTATATTTATCTTCAACCCTCTCACTAACTGGAGTCCGTTGTCACTTTTAGATCCTCTTCACTGTTCCATGTGCATACTTATACCACTTATACAAGGTAAACATTTTATTCCTCTCTTCCTCATTTTTATGTCTCTGTAGTTTTTTTTTTTCTGTATTTTAATTGCATTGGCTGACACTCCAATGCAATTTTTTAATAATGCTAGTGATACTGGTTATTTTTCTTGTTCCTAATTTAGAAGGAATCATGTAGCTGGCTATTGAAATAAGATATACTTTATTATGTTAAGGAGCCATTTTATTAAGTGTTCATTAAGTACTTAAGAATTTTTTAAAGCAAGAATGGGTATTGAATTGTGTTACATGCCTGTTTAGCATATTTAAGTGATGATCACTTTTCTCTTTTAGACCTATGAATACCATGGATTATAATAGATTTACAGTGTTGAACTATCCTTCATTTATACTTATCTGCGCTAGATTATAATGTTCTGTTTTTTTAAGTGTTGCTATATTCTTTTTGCCAATATTTTATTCAAAGTTTTATATCGATATTCATAAATGAGAGGTTTACATAGTTTTCTGTGAGGGGCTGTGGCAGACAGACTTTAAGGTGACTTTGTGGTGTTTATCCCTTGAATCTTCAACTTCCCTTGAGTGTGGGTGGAATCCATGCCTTGCTTCTAACCAGTGGAATATGGAAAGGCATGGGATATGACTCCCGTATTTACCTTACATTATATAAATTTCCATCTGGCTAGCTAACTTTCTCTAGACTCTCTCAGTTCATTGGTGGCTTTGAAAATCAAACTGCCATAAATTCTACAGCCACAAAGAAATGAATTCTGCTGACAACCTAAGTGAGCTCAGAAACAGATTTTTCTCTAATCGGGCATCCACACAAGAAGGCAGCCCAGCTGATAAGTTTACAACAGAAGATCCAGTTAAGCCATACTTGGACTCCTAACCCATGGAAAATATGAGATCACAAATGTGTATTGTTTTAGGCTGCTAAATTTGAGGTAATTTATTATACAGCACAGAAACTAATACAGAGACAATCCTATTAGTCTTTGAAGTCAAGGTATCTTATGGTGTCTGGAAAAGTGTTGGAAGCTTTTTGTTTACTTATACTTTGAAACTGAATAAATAACATTACCTTGCAAAAATTTGGTAGAAACCCTCTGTTAACTATTTTCACCTGGTGCTTTTTAGAGGTGAAGTTCTTCAACAGTTTTCTCTATTTCTTCTAGGTCATTAGATTTTTCTATTTCTTCCATAGTCAGTTTTGGTAAACTATATTTCCCAATAAAAATATTCTCTTATCCAGATTTTTTCTTAAATGGTATGAGAAATACTCATAATTATTTTAATTTCCTTTATTTCTGAACTGTCTTAATTTATTTTTTCCAACAAAAACAGTTTTGGATTTATTAATTGCTTTATTTATTTATTCACTGGTTTATTGATTTTCCAATGAATTCCATCTTTATTAATTCTTTTTTAATACTTATTTTAATTACCTTTTGTACATTTTAAAATATGAATATTTCATGTTTTCAATATTGTCTGTTTATTGATAAAATAAGATTACAGTGTTTTTCTGAAAACTGTGTTAGCTATATATCACACTTTCTAACATGAAGTGTTCGGATTGTCCCTTTTTAGACATTTTATAATTAGAGATTAAATTTTCTCTTTGAGCAAGAAGTTAGAACTTTCTGACTTCTAGGAAGTGGGACACTTTGTTGCTTTTGTTAATTTTTAGTTTCATTGCATTATGATGAGGATATTTTCTGTATTAATTTTACTCTTTGGAGTATGCTGAGATTTTCATTCTTGCCCAGTATGATTGGTATCTATGAAATGTTAATGGATAGTTGAAAATAAGATATATTCTCTAATTTCATGGCTCAATACTTGAAATATATCACTTGACTTCAGGTGTACAACTCTATATTATAACATCTGTATATTGTATTGTGCGTTCATTACCCTAAATCAAGTCTCCTTCTAGAACTGTTTATCCCCTTTACTATCTCCTACCTCCCCGTCATTTAACTTCCGATATTAAATATTGTTATAAAAATGTGTGAGGGAAGACTGTTTTCTCCCATATAAGTGATATCTTTCCTAGCTGCTCAATGAATTTTTTTAGTTTTTAAGTCTACTAACTTTGCTAAAATTTTTCAAGGATTAACATCTGTAACATATGACCTGACCTTTCCATTTAGACCCAAGTACTTTTTATTTTTGAATTTTTTCTTGAACTGCATCTTTAAATATCTTGTCTCTTCTATTTTCCCTTTATAACAGACTCCAATTATGCACACAGTGTATCTCCACTTCCCATTTTCTATTACCAATATTTGCTAATTTTTTAAAATTATTTATCTAAATTGTATTTTATTTTTGTCATTTTCCTCAACTGTATCCATTACCATTTTCCCCAGTATTTATTGCCTTTTGAGTTTCTTCTAATTCCTTCCCCATTTGTTGATGCATTTATTTTTCCTACTTTCTTATTGAGTTACGCTAATTTATGTACTACCAGAGTCTCTCCATCTCTTCTCTAAGTTCTTGCTCTTTTGCTTTGTGGTCTTTATTTTCAGAGACCACTGCACATTTACTTTAGAAAAATTTATATAACAAAATGTTTGTTTGAACTTAGTTTGTTTCAACAAACATTTGTTGGCAACATTTTTTTAACCCAGTAAGTGGTAATAAATTTTGTTAATAATAAATTTTACTGCATGTTTCTTCATTTATTCTTATGACTTCTCTGCATGCATATGTGCTAATTTCTTCTTATGTTTTCTTATTGCATGAATTGAGTATCTGTGAACCTATTAGAATAAATTTCCTGTAAGTAGGGGTAGGATAAGGTAGTGTTCTAGAGTAGCTAACTTTTGTTTTTGTTTTTGTTTTCTTGGTGTAGACCCCGACTATTCTCAGCTACCACAAACCTAAGCAACTTCAGGCAATTATAGATTTCTGTATAATTCTCTTTTTTTTTTCTTTTTGTAAATCTCTTCTCTTTTTCTGATTCAATCATTCTGTTTGATTAGAGGTGAGAGATGGTGTCTTCTGCTCCTCCTGTTTCTACATTCCCTTTGGAAGATATAGACAATAATTTTGACCCTCAGGTGTAACCATCCATTTTACAAGGGGTATTTTGATTATGCCTTTGAAAATTTTCACCATCTTGTTCTTTTTCTCCATAGTTCTCCATTTCTTCCATACATTCTCTATGTAACCTCTACTACTTTTGTCAACCTTCTGAATTTTTTTGATTCCAAGTATTAAAAATGGAATTTGTACTTTAGTACTTAATTTTTCTTATCTTCCTTTTGATAGTACCCAAGAATAAAAGAGGAGAATTCTGAATATAAATTGGTATGTCCATAACAGAAGTCCATAAATGCTCCTTGAGCAACTCTGATCAGCAACCTCTAGTAAAGTTGTCACTTCTACAGAGAAACTAAGTATTTACTACATTGTGCCAAACATCTGTTTTGTTTTGTTTTTTTTCTGTTCTGCTTCCTCTGCCTCATACTGTGATTATGATGGAGCCATCAATTTCATTACCATACTTCCTGAATCCAAGGGTAGGCACATGATTTTATCCCTTAAGGCAAAGTACTTAGCCCAGTTTAGGCACTTGACCCAAGCTGCATCAATCAGAGCTCTATAGGGAGGTTATTATAGAGTGAGGGGATATGATTTTTTACTTCTTTCCAGATTTCAAGCTGTGTAAATCCTGTAAGCCTAGTGCTCCTTGTGGTTATCTTTTCCTTCACATAGGAAAAGGTTTGCATGAGAGTGAAGAAATGAATGGAGAGTGGACGATTCCTGATGACATCATGTGAGTGTCTGTACCCCACCATGCCTGAAAACACTCTGAGACAGTTATGTGACCCAATAAATTCTCTCTTTTGCTTGAATTAATTTGAATTGGAGTTTTTGTCTCTTGAAACCCATGTGGTCATGACTGATTCTAGAATTTTTTAATTTTCTGGATTAATTGTTGACTTAAAGGTTCTTTCAAAAAATTCAAAATACTTCTCCATTATCTTGACTCATGAATGTGATATCTAAGAGAATTTAATATGTTTAATTAAATTATATTTTAATAAGTGTAAGATAAATTTATCTTTTCTTATTGCATTATTAAAAAGTATTCTTAGATTTCTACATATTAATTATAACTGTTTAAGGGAAACTTTACTATGTTAAGACTATAAACATTGATGAGATTTTCTTAAGAATGTCAGATAATCTGCCATTATCTTGACATAATCAGATATTCTGAATTCCTTTGATGTGTTCCCTCAGATGCAGCTCTGATTTTCAAAATGTGCACCCAGTGGTTTGCTATTAACTAAAATATGACTGGGTGACATCATTACTTTCAGAAAGAAGGACATTGTACAGCCTTGAATTCTTAAGAGGTAAACTTGCCTTTGGTATATGTGTAATGCCAGACCAGTGCTTACTCTCCTGTGATGCTAGAGCCAGATGGAAATATTTGCAACTCTCTGGGCCACAAAGGCATGAACAATTATAGATGCTGGAGGTCACTCCACCTCCAATGTCTACTGGGTGGTTTCAGAGTCTGAAAACGAAAAGAAACTTGTATAGAAGTAGTCAGTGCTCCTTACTGAAAAGCAAGATTTACAATTTATACAACTGGCTTTTGGTCATTAAGTAAAGATTTTTTTATGGCCAATGCCAGCAAAGTTGTACTTCAAAATCACATAGGTGTTAGATTAATCTTACTTTCTTTGGCATCATAAGGTATCCCACCAGTATAGAACTGTCCTTTTATTAAAAAGGAACTCCCTGAAAAGCACACTGCCTTTTGCATAATTTCTACATAGTTCAATAAAAAATTATGTGTAAAATAAAATAGAATTTGCCCAATATCATTAATATAAAAATTGCTTGGTACTGACTATATGTTTAAACTCCCCTACTATATTAGATAAAAATCCTTAGGTAAAATATCATTAAAAAGCATTTAATAATATAGTGTGCATATATAAATGTAAGTTTTCAATGTTTAGAAATTTACATGCTAAAATAAATGATCATGGAAACAGATAACATATTTTTTCATGAAGAAATCCTATTTTTTCACAAATACAAGTAAAAATTAATAATTAAAAATTTACACTACACTTTACTAAAACAAAAGACTGGGACCTGGTGGTGATGCTAAATTCTGAGAAGTTTAGCTCTCCCAGGGGTTTATCAAATGACAATGATTATCCTGAGCCCTACAGTTTGATGGGTCAGAGCTGCAGGGCCTAAGCTGCGTCTCAGAAGGAACTCATTTAGGGGAAGGAGTGGCCCCCCAAGACAGCAATAAAGCGAGCCTAAGGATCTCAGCCTCAAAGTTTGTTTGAATTCACTTTTTCTTTCTCATCCTCAGGACAAATGGGTACACGTGTCCCCTCCCTTCCTCCAGATGCTCTGTAGATATTTCTATTGTGACTGGGTTTCCTCTTCCAAACTGTCCACAGGATTGATTTTAACCTGATTTGAACAGATAAGGAAATTGGGGCAGAGAATCATAGGTCATACTGGGGAGCCCTAGTGTGACCCAAAATTTGTCTTGTGTAACTTTTTAAAATACTTTATTTATTTATTTTTAGAGAGAGGGGAAGGGAAGGAGAAAGAGAGGGAGAGAAAGATTGATGTATAAGAGATACATCAATCAGTTGCCTCTTGCATGCCCCCAAATGGGGACCTGGCCAGCAACCCAGGCACATGCCCTGCCTGGGAATTGAACTGGTGATTTTTCAGTTCACAGACTTGTACTCAATCCACTGAGCCACACCAGCCAGGGCTTGTGTAACACTTTAATAAAAGTATGCATAACTCTAGGTCTGGAAGGAAAATTACAAGAAGAACAAATGTTTATTGGATGCTTACTAACTGATAGGGCCTTTTATTAGCACTTTATATCTACTAATGCACTAAATTAAAGTACCATCATTAAATAACAGTGTTTATAAGGTGAGTACTGATATTCTTCCTCAGAAGAAGGAACTGAGAACCAGAACAAATTGCCCAACTTTACACAGCTAGTAAGTAGTTGACTAAAAATTCAGACCCAGGTAGTCTGGCTTCAGAGTTCAGGCTTTTAATCACTACATTCTACTTTCTCCAATGGGTGTTTGATTCTCATATGTATTAAGGGCTTTTGAGGAGAACACAAAATGAAACAATATTTGAAGGAGACAAAGGAAGGTTGGCCCCCAAAAATAAAATAAGCTATCACGGAGCAAGAAGCAGTTACTAAGAAGGAGCTGGAAAGAAAACAACTAAAGTCAATCTTTCTCTCTCTCTCTGTCTCTCTCTCTTTCTCTCCCCGGTCTTTCTTTCTTATAATCCTAAAAGCATTAACACAGAGGCAGACTCAGAGGAAGCAGAAGGAAACAGAGAAGATGCAAAAGATTAAAACATTATCTTTTGCATCCTTGAGTGTGAATTTCGAATATAAATGATTCAAAGTTCATCAAATCAAACTGAGAAATAGATTTGCAGGAACTACACCATGCAATATACCATCAGACTGATCAAATTCATGGCCACTCAATGCTTTGGTTCGAACCCAGTACAAAAATAGCTTCCATGGTAAATTGAAAAACATTCTAAAGCATCAGGCAAAGTGTTTCTTATTAAATTTAACAAATATCTAACCAGATTAATATAATTTGGGGAAAGAGAGTTTTAACATAGAAATTAAGAGTGTGCTAAAAGTATCCTACTTTATTTAATAAAAATTCTAATTTTTAAAAAAACTTAAAAAAAAACTTTTTGTACTGTTCTGTGGTTTGTTTGTGTTTTAATCATCAGTATGTCATTGGGTCATTTCAACACTTAAAGGATTAAGTGAAAGCAAGATAAAAATGATATTATTGCCTTAAATGAATTTTTAGATAGAGTTTTTCCTTTACTCCAGAAAAAAAATTTTTTTTTGGATGTCATTAATAGTATTCCAGGCACTTCTGGCAAGCCTAAATTTTGGGAATGACAAATGGAGCATTGTGAAGAGATGATATTAATATTGTGGTGGGCATGAAATCTAGGAATGTCTGAATCATCCACCAGACCAATAACCCCTCTGTGGGAGGTCACTGGGAGAGATAACAGACATGACAATGACTAGCAAAAGAAAGGATTAGTGTTTTTTATTATTAGCTAGCTTAATAGTCTAATGCAAAACATCAGTGAGTTAGGAAGGGTAATACACAAGAGTCCTTTTCTTCTTCTTACAGGTAGGCCCGAGTTGCTTCAAACCAGAGCAGACCATATGTGAGCTTTGTCTATGTCAACCATAAAGTCCAAATCCAAGACTCAGATCTTACCACGGCTATGTAAGAAGATATAAATCCAAGGTGTATCCATCAACATCAGAGGAAAGGGGAGAGTGGGTAACCAAGAAAGAAATTCTTGGACAAGGACAGCAACCCTGGGCTTATCCATCTGGTAGAAAAACACACATTTTCAAGAGAAAGGAATGAAGGTGGCCAGAGCCACTCAGAGCAGTCTGGGTTTCTCACCATTCTGGTTGAATAAATGAAACAGATGGCTGCTCAGAGTTATGAAGAAAATAAAGCAGGCCAAGGTGATTGGAAGTGACAGGGCAATGGGCTCTTTTAGATGGGCTCTTTTAGATATTGAAGACATTTAAGTACCTGTAAGTGACAGCTAAGTGGATTCCTACCTCATATGAAAGAATAAATCCAGCGAAGATGTGGGGCGGAGTGTTCCAGGAAGTGGGACTACTGAGCCCTTAATGTGGAAGCGAACTGGAATGTTAGAGGAAGAGCAAGAAGCCCTGTGTGGCTGGGGTGCCCTGAGGGAAAAGGAGAGGCTCTGAGATGAACCTGGGTGGGAAGGCAGTGGCTGGCTGCTGTAGGGTCTTGTGAGACATGCCAAAGAGCTTGGATTTTGTTCTTAAAATGATGGGAAGCTGTCAGCAGACTTTTGAGAAGAGTGTCATAGGAACTTATTTGTTTTCAAAAAATAGCTCTGATTGTTCTGCTGAGAACAGATTGCAGGACGGCAAGAATAGATTTTGGGCAACCAATAAGGAGGAAAGTTCCTGCATTTGTTTAAAAGATGATGGAGGTGTGGACTAACAATCCAGCATTCAACCAGAAATGGGACTGTTGCTTTTGAGAGACAAATTTAGTGAAGTGTGAGAGATGTCCCTCAAAATGATTCGGAGGCTGTTTCCCTAGTCTTTGGCTACTGTGTAGCTGAAGAGAACCAATGAAACAGTAAGTTTAGTCCCCAAAAGCCTTTTATACATGCCAGTTTAATTGTTATCTCCAGAAGCTTCTGATGGGGTCAATATAAGATGTGAATATTCCCCCAGGTGTGATATTGTACGGTATCTCCAGTTGTTACCTTCCATTCTATCTTCCATCTTGATTTTTGTTTTGTTCTAATTCTATCTGAATTCATCAGAAAGGGTTAAACAGTAAGAACCAGAATGCAACATAGTCCAAGTAACTCAATGCCCATATTAAATGTCTGACATTCCCTGCTACCCAATAAAATTTAACAATACAACCCCGCTCATTATCAAACTCCCACAAAGTCCTGACAATGAATCAAAGCACCCTTTTTTTGCAAATAAACTTTATTCTCTCCAAATGACTTTTCCTTCCCTTAATCCCACTGAGAAATGAAAGTCTGCAGCATTACAGTCTTCGTACCAAGGCCATCTTCCTGCCTGCTCTTATTCTGTCACTGGAGCCTGTGTAGCCACTCCAGCCAATTACGAAGCCTGGTCATTCCAACTCTGTCATATTTTTCACTTTTCTAAAATCCCATTGTTAATCTCATATCCATTCAATACTAAATACTAAATAATTCAAAGGTCAGTTCCATTATGCAATAGAAAAACTTTTCTAGAATAAGAGCCTGAGAGCTATAGCTATCCCACAAAAGTTTCTCATCAAACTCAGACTAAAAGAACTCCAAACCAGGGACCTAGGAGCCCATGAGATCTTGTCCCTGTCTAACTTTCCAATCTCATCTTCGATCACAACCTCTCCTTTGGTGTATGCAGGAGTGGACGTAGGGTGGACCGTTTTTCCCAGTTTGCTGAGGACTTCCTTGCATTAGCACTGGAAGTCCTGTGTCCTAGGAACCGGTGAGTTCTGGGTAGACCAGGGTGGGCGATCGCTCTACTACAGGCTTCCTTTCTTTTTCTAACACATGTAGGCTGGTTTCTTTACAGAGAACTTTTTTCTCCCAGATGCTTCTTTGGCTCTTCCTTTCTCATCATTCAGTTTCCTATACACGTATATCTATTCAGAAAACTGCCTCGAGCCACCAGCATTATTATTAACAACATTTATTTTGTGGTGTTATCTTTTATTTTTCCATTGAATTATTTATTGCATATCTCTTCCTCTAGCATGTTAATTCCAAGAAGTACTTTATCTTCTCCTCTGCTGTATCCCCACCTCCAACAGGGTCTAACACACAGAAGACGCTCCAAAACTATTTGTTGAGTGACTAATGTTTCTATTTTGTTCTAATCTTCATGTCCTAAACCAGAGGGATTGTAATAATCAGTACCAACAAAAACAGAAATTTTATTCATTCAACAATGTATTCAGAAATAGTAAAGTTTTATGAACTTTGGCAAGCCAGTAAGTGGGGGAAGTCACTGAATTCTGCCAGTCCATGATGAAAGGCTTAACCAGATGTACAAATCATTCAGATGGTTTAAAACAAGACCTAGCGAAGAAGTTGCTTCCTTCACGTCCTTTTGGAACGGTTGTCACTCATCTGTCCCTTTCTAAGGTAAAGCAGTTCTTCAACTGTGGGTATTTCCTTCCATAAATTTTGTCTGTAGTTCTGCAGTGGGCAAGTGTCTTGTCACATCCTTGAACCCTTGTTCTAAGCATAGCCCATCCCAGATGCCCAGAACATGTTTTGGAAGCTTCCTCAAATTCCAGGTTCTTTGCTGTTATTTCTAATTCTCAGTTCTTCCAAAACAGAATTGGTCTTTGACCCACAGCTTTGCTTAGCTCAGATTACCACATCAGACCTCTTAGAAACCTTTCCTTCTCCTTCTCCAAGGTTCCTACATAGGCTCTTAGACTCTTGGGCCATTACTAGAAAGCCTTATACAGTGTCACAATGGCAGATGAGTTTTCAACCCCCATAGAATATTATGCATGAGAAAGTGGGATACACAGATGTCTTCTTTTACCTTAAATTTCATTCTTCTGTTGCCAGGTATAAGGCTCAATGACTTGCAAGTTCCTCCCAGCAATGAACAGAGTTCACTTTAAAAACTAATTGAAATAAACCTTACCCAAGCCAGCCTCTCTTTACCCTTACAGGTGCACAAAAGGCTGGAGGCATGACGAGGCCAGAAAATGGGGTGGCTTCATCACTGCTCCTCCATAGGGTTCTCTAATGACTCGGCCAGGAAGGCAGGTGGACCCCTGATAAGCAGATTGAGACAGGTTGCTTTAAAATAAACACTGGGAACCTAGATACAGAATGTTTACTGTGTTATCTCTTGGAGGTGACTAAGTGGACAGGCATCTCCAGGAGCCCCGCCAGGAGAGCCCTGCCTAGGAGTGACACTTCCCCACCTCCCACACTTGGCTCGCCTTCCTGCCGCTGAGGGTGCACCAAAGCAGGAGACATACCAAGTCTACCAGAAGTGCTATCAAAACCATCAGTGGGGATGACAAACGGCTAAAAGCAGAGAGGAACACAACTTATTTTCAAATTCTTTCACAGACGTGTTTTCCCCTAAAATGCATGCTCCTCGTTGAAGGAGAATTGTGATATTGGGCTGCTGCTTGCGGAAAAATGCGGAGGCCCAGCTTGGTGCCGGGAGCAGCCTTGCAGAGACCGCAGAGTCCATTGTCTGGGAGAAGGGGGTTTGTCCACCTGGCAAACCTCTGGAATTTCAAAGGTAGAGCGCAGCCCCCCTCCCTGCTTTCCCTCTCAACAGACCTCAATCCTCCTCAACCTCAGGGACTTCGGTCTGTGCTGTAAGAAATGAAACATATTTCCCAATGTGTTTTCTTTCTTTTTTAATAAAAATATCAAAGGCATACTTATCAGTGGCTGAGGAGGGAAAGCTGCGGCAAAGGCTATTTTTTAACTGGAACATGCCCCGTGCTGTGACACACTCATCCAGGGGCGGCAGAAGATTGATGGCTGGACATGTGGACGGAACTGCCACTGATTGAAATCAGACAACTGCAAACTGTGAGGGAAGCCGGGGGAAACCATTTTAACCACAGCCATCCAGTCTTAGCACATTTGGACAGGGCTTTTCCTCCGCCTGCCGTCTGCAACACAGGGCTCACAGGGGCTTGGCTCCGTGAGGTCAAAGCGGAAGGAGGGTCTGTGACAGCTTCAAGACTACACACCCCTCTACATCTCTATCTCACCTGCACCTTTTTAACAAGCCCATGGCTAAACAATTACCCATCCCGGGGCTCGGGACTGCACATGGAGAACAAGCAGTCCCCTTTCACAAGCAGAGGAGAGATAAAAACGATAAACCCCACAGCTCCCCTGGCCTAAATCCCTGATGTTACCATCCTTTAATTTTGTGCAGGATTCTTTTATTCGCTTTTCAATGAGCAGGGGCTAAGAGGAAGGAAGTCATGGGAAATTGTCAGTGCATTACTTAGTACCCATCACCAGGATCGCAGCCAGAGTTCAGGGTTGTTAACAATTGTGCAGCTATGCACTTGAACTGAGACATTTTTATTTCATTAGGGGTGTCAGTTTACAGCCATTAGCTAAGCAGATTGGCCAGGACCAAAAGGCCTTTTTTTGTTCCTTATCACCAAATCTCTCTTCCATTATTCAGGCCTGTAAAAAAAGAGAAAGAGGGAGGTAGAGCAGCTTTAAACACATTCTGTTTTGTGACTTGTTTCCATCCTCGGGCGGGAACGGTCGAAAACAGGTTTTATTAGAAATCATTATTTAAATTCCTGCCCGGGAGCATATCGATCTCCCGTTTTTAATGGTTCCCAGATCACGGAAAGTAGCAGAGAAGGTCTCCAATGGGCCGACATAATGTCAGTGACAATTCATTTTTTTGCCAGTTAGGATGCTGGTTTAATATCCTGAAAAAGGCACTTAACACCACCCTTTCATAACATCTGTCAGGGCCCATCCAGTGGCTTGTTTCTCACACTGTGGGCTCCCAGGCAGTTGGGGGCCTTTTTCAGAAATATACTTCTTTCTCTCAGAGGTCGCAGAATTCCTCAGGCATTCAACTACCCCCAGCCCTGGGGCTGAACACTCGCAGACCAGCTGTTCCAACTTTCCAGGGCACTCCTAAATTTTCTAAATGTGTGCCATACAAAAATAAAATTTAGGACAGTGAGTGTTCGGGAGCTTTGTATGTAAGGATATAACTCATTCCGTGTCTACGGCCTGTTATTCCCACATTCTTCCCCAGAACTCACAGTTTCATCTTGGTGTTCCAAACCATTCAGCAGGAGACTCAAGACTTGAAATTTGGATCAAGAGGCCTCTTTTTCTCTTACCTTTTTAAAAAGTTGCATTTTTATTTGGAAAAAAAAAACCTTAAATACAAAACTGTCTAAAGAAAATTACACTGTGCACTGGGAATCCGTTATCATTAAAATTTCCTCTGTCATTTGTGTACTCACACTATGTGTATATTTATACATTATCACACATACTCTTTCACACTCTCATGGATGTATACATGGACATGCTTGTATAGGTTTTTTTTTAACAACTTGAAAGCAAGTTGCAGACAACCTTACATTCTATGTCCAAGTACCTCAGTGAGCATTTCCTAAGAACAATATAACAATACCCTTATCATACCTAAGAAAATTAACAATAAGTTTATGATATAACCTATTACCTATTCAATAACACATACCTCCAATTGTCCTTTGATAGCTATAGCTCCCTAATCCAAGATCCAGTCAAGATTTACACGTTGCATCTGGTTGTTTTGTTTTTTGTTTTTTATGATGACTTTTTAAAGAATTTAGGTCACTTGTCTTTTAGACTCTAGAGTATCCCGTCATACCTTCGCTAAACTTTGTTACTGAAATAAATCACACAGCAGGGTACACAAGTCTTAAAGGAATTGCCCCAATATTTCTTAGGAAGTGAACACACCTATGTCACTTTTACCCAGAGCAAGTTGTACATTGCTTAGACCCATAGGCCTCACTCAAGCTTCATTCCAGTCACTATGCTCAGCAAAAACTAAACACTATTCTGACTCAATCACAGTAGGTTCATGTTCCCCCTCTTCTTCCTTCAAACTACCTTCAGTCAGTGCTGTAGGTGATGCAGGGAGCCTACGATAGCCAGAGTCCTGATGAGATCTCCTATGAGTACCCATTATATCCAACATTGACTCGCATCTATTTCCAGAGCCCTGATATATAAACCAGTCTTTAAGAATAATTATGCAGATAGTTCTTAATCTGCATTAGCCAGTGAAATAAAAAAAAAAATAAGTGATCTTTTCTTCTTTCAAGCTGCAATTCTGTCATGCTATTCTTTATAAAAATTTTTAAGAAATCTTAATATTGTTCAAGTTTTAATACTATTTGTCATTGGGATAATAGCTTATGAATGTATTATGTTGGATGCACTGAATTCCTTGAAAGTTTAGCATTTTTTTTTCTCAATAAGAATAGAACCTTAAGAAACCTAGACCTTAGGATGCCTTCTAGATGCTCCTCACCTTTAGGGAATTAGACTGCAGGACCAAAGAATATCACTGCATGGAATATATCATTATGTCCTAACCAAAAAACTGTTATTTAGAGCAATTAGAAACAAGTTCTTTATGAATAAGCAATGAAAAAAAAACACATCATCTGGCCATAGCCTTGTTTTAAAACCATAGTTTCTCTCTGATGACTTATTTTTGCCAAGAAGTAAAGAATTACATGTATTTCTTAAAAGTTGTATTCTACATTCATTATAGTTGTTGAATCTCTCCACTCATAATGTTTTGGTACATATGAAGGGATTTGAATACTAAAATTTTTAAGTATCAGGATATAAGTGATGATTTTTAATTGTCTATTTTATTATACTGCATGTGTAATCAACTTCCATCTGACTGAATTTGACCACAGAAGGATAATAGAATTGCTTGTTTATTGTGGTTCTTCATGAGGACTTTTCTCTAAATACAATATTAGTTTGGAAGCTTTCTTGTAACACAAAGTGTAAAAGCTCAGGATTGGCTCAGATTGACTTACAGTCTTTGTTTAAATGCCACAAATTACAGTGTTTAAAAACTGGACCACAGTCATCATTGTGAAGCAAATAATGATAACAGAGTTCACATAAAATTGACGCAGATATTAGAATTCAATGTCATGTTCTTACAGAGACAGCCCTGAAGTCTGTAAGGCAATAGGAGGTTAAGAAACAAGGTTTACCCGCCCTGGCTGGCGTAGCTCAATGGATTGAGTGTGGGCTGCGAACCAAAGCATCACAGGTTTGATTCCCAGTCAGGGCACATGCCTGGGTTGCAGGCCACAGCCCCCAGCAACTGCACATTGATGTTTCTCTCTCTCTCTCTTTCGAAACAAAGAAAAAAAGAAACAAGTTTTACCATCTCATCTAAGTTATGGCATCTTCCACCACATTAGGGACTTTATCCAATTTCCAACTACTACCAACTGTCAAATCATCACACGTACTCAACATTAATCCAACACAAATTTGTTGGACATTTGTAGAAATCCCACTATGGCTGCACTTTTATGAACTGTTTCTCAGTTCTTCTCTTTTAAGTCACATTCTCTTTTCTCTACCTAAACTGTTAACTTATTTCTCTAAATGAATAAGACATAGTTATTAACCTTCCATACAAAACTTTGAAGTGGAATTTTCAGTTTTAACTTTGGTTAGATAATAACACAACAATTACATCTATTTTTAGCATTTTAGTGTAATTTATTTTTAATATATAAGCAAAAAAGAGAAATAAAGTACAAAACAATAAAAATATTCAAACCATTTCAACCCAGAAGTCAAGTGCTACTGAGAAGCAGTAGATGTTTCTGCCACTCGTGTAAGAGCCACATGTTACCGTGTTTACAACACTTCCAGCAAACGGTAGCCTGCAGTTTTCAGTTCACAGTAAAGCAGTGAGATTTCTATTGTGATTTAATAGTTAAAGATCTTTTTTTAAGCAAGTTTATAATAAATGCCTTATGTTTTTAAGAATATAGAAATTGTGTTAAAACATTATAGCAAAGCTGTTTCCTAAAAATATTATGAGTATTACTTTTATTGTGAATAATCTGCTGTAAAATGGTGATGCTCAATAAAACAATGAGAAAAAAATTAAAAAATAGAAACATGCAACAAAAACAGTCTTTCTAATATGAACTGATGTTAATAGCTAATTGTTACCTTCATAGAAAATATATTGTTATTTTTAATGGAAAGTGATCTTAGAAAACATTCATTAACATTATATTTTACAGTCAGAGACATTAAAATGATATAATTTTCCCAAGTTTACGTAGGTAAAAAATGGAAAATTTAAACATTTGTTCCCTCAATGAGTATTTCCTAAGTGTGCACTATGTGATGTGCACTGAACTTGGTTTCTGGTTGTAAATATATAAATTTCAACTCAGACTGGCCTAAGAAATGAAGGATATTTGTTTGCTCATTGACTAAAGCAAGTCTAGATGAAGCATGGCTATTTTATCTATTTGTTTTATCTCACATATGCTCACTTCCTACTTTGGCTGGCTCCCACAGTTCCAAGGATAAGTGATTTTTCGCCTACACTGGGGAGAACGGAGGGAGGGATAGAGAGACAAACAAATTGGGTTTTATGACTAATTCTCCTCTCCTGGGTAGACATAAAAGCTAAAAAGATTTTCTGGAAAGATATATTTGTATTTCTATAACAAATTTTAATGCGTTTAAAATAGAACTATATATTGAAAATATAGTTTTGAATGAGATTATTTTGATATATTTCTTACTGCTTTTTGTTGATGCTATTTTTCTTGCTGTTGCTATTATTGTGGTAAAAATAGTTAACATGAGTCTTCCCTTTTAACAAATTTTAAGTGTACTACACAGTATTATTAATTAAAGGCACAATGCTTCATAGTACATCTTTAGAACTTATTTATCTTGTATGACTGAAACTTTATTCTTGTTGAACAACTCCCTGTCCTCCGCTCCCTCCAGACCCTGGCAACCATGTTACTCTATGAGTTTGACTATTTTAGATACCTCATACAATGGAATTCTACAGCATTTGTCTTTCTTTCACTGGCTTACTTCACTTGGCTTAATAATGTCCTCCAGGTTCATCCATGTTGTCACATATGGCAGGATTTCCTTCTTTTGTAAGGTTGAGTAATATTCATTGTAAATATGTTCCACATTTTCTTCACCCATTCATCCATCAATGGACACTTGTGTTATTTCCATATCTTGGCTACTGTGAATGCTGCTGCAGTGATTGTAAGACCGAACATATCTCTTCAAGATCCTCATGTCAATTCCCTTGGACATATACCCAGAAATGTAATTTTTGGATCATATGGTAGTTCTATTTTTCAATTGCTTGACAAATAACTTAAATAAAAATGGGCATGATAATTGAATAGGCATTTCTTCAAAGAAGACATACACATGGCTTTTCAAATAGATATATGAAAAGGTGCTGAACATCACTAATCATTAGTGATGTACAAATCAAAACCACAATGAGATATGACCTCAGACCTGTTAGGATGGTTATTATGAATAATAATAATAATAATAATAATAATAATGACAACAACAACAACAAGTACTGGAGAGCCGGTGGAGAAGTTGGAACCCTGTACACCACTAGTAGAAATGTAAAGTGGTATGGCCATTATGGAAAATGGTATGGAGGTTTCTCAAATAATAATAATAATAATAATAATAATAATAAAGAAGAAGAAGACAAAGAAGAAGGTAGCTGTATTTTATGCATCTCTTTAATTCCTCTACTTCCAATATTCATCACTGAATGCCAAAACAGAAGCAATAGTTAAGACTGAAATGTATGTGTGGGGTTTGGGTGGAAGAAGGCAGAGTGTTAAGAAGAAAGAGGAGGGGGAGCAGAAAAGGAGTGGGGGAGAAAGAAAAGAAAAGAAACCAGGAGAAAGAAAGCAGTTTAAAGTAAATTTAGAACTTATGGTCTTTAAATACTAGAAGCATCTATAGTCATGAAGTTGTCATAGATACCATCAAGGACACTTTCACTTAAATTAAAGAATCATTATTTTTCTGACTTATTTGGGTCTTAAATCTATGTATAAAATGACAAAACAAAAGAAGGAAAAAATGTAGATGTGACCATAGTACACCAAGATGTACTTGGACACCAAACCTCAAATACACATCTTATACAGATACTTACCAGAAAAAGATAAATTTTAATGTCATTCTCCTTTTCACATCAAAATGAAAATTTCCTTGGAAAAACAAAGATCTGATCCAATCAAGGACAAAATAAGTGGTAGGAAGTATTTCAAATCAAATCACTTCTCAGGCTTGCATTCTCCAGTTTACTGGAAAGTTTTGCACTCTGTGTAAGAGAGCAACAAGACAAGAAACCAAGAAAATGAAAAGAAGAAAAGACTTTAGAGGAAGGAAGAAAGTGAAGAAATGCCATGGACATTTTGAAACCATTTTTGTCCAAAAGCATTCTCAAAATTTGACATATTATCCCAAGTTCCTTGCTGTATGTGTTCCCTGAGACCTGTAGTAATCAGGGTCACAAGAATTAAGTGGATCATGGACTTGTCTAATCATTTTCCAATGCTATCTTTTGAATATATCTCTTTCCTCTCAAAGTAATCTGAGGAAGTATAAAAAATTGGCTTAGTTTCAAAAAAATTTTTAAACAGTGTAGTCTGAGTTCCTTTTTCACTACCCTTTTTTGTAACTTCCCTGCCATTTGACTTCTAACCCCAAGTGTTAAATTGAACTGCTCACTCAAAAACCACCAGTAACCTTCTAATTGCCAAATTTCAAGGGCTTTCCTTTACTTCCATCATTTTCAGCTTCTTTGTAGTTGGTGGTCTTCAAACATGATCACATTACCAGGTGATTCAAATATGAAGCTGATGTTGAAAATTAATATTAGAGCTAGACATAATGCTAATCACCTGAATTCCCCCGACGGTCGTTCTTCCCTAGGTTAGAGTTTGGTTCTTCTGCTTTAAATCTAAACACTCCCACATCTGTTGCTCTTCCTGCTTTCTTAAATGCTAATTGCATCTTTCTCCTCATCCATGCACAAAATTTTAAAAATCCTTTAAATAACATCAATAATAGTAATAATACAATGTAATAATTTTTTAAAGAAAACTGATGTCAAAGCCCTGCAATAGACAATCGGAATTATAACATGACTCCTCCAAACACCAACTGTGAAAGGACTGAGTATTCTCCAAAAGTCTATCTCAAACACATCTTTGTTAGATATTTTCAGATTCCTATTGCTAGAAATAATTCCCCCCTCTTTAAAAATCTACATAACATTTCCTCACTCTTCCATTATAGAAGTTAAATTATGCTGTGTATCATGGTAGCTTAGTTTGTTTGGCTGCTTCATTGAATGAAAGGAAGTATAAAAGTAGTGGTTCTAATATATCAGAGTACATGAAAATTGCTGGGAAGAAAGTCAGACTACATATCTCTAAGCCAAACCATCCAAAATTCTTATTCAATAGCCTGGATGGTGCTCAGGTTATTACATACACATAAGACAGCTCTGCTATAGATTCTAGAATCACACTTTGAGAAATATTCTCTCAGACCAAAATTCTGTGATTTGCTTACTCCTCTGTGTATCTCTAGCAGCACCCTCCATATTAACAGATGCTCAATGTATAGTGAATAACAGAGTCAACCTTGATGTTTAATTAATGGGCCACCTTTCCTTGCTATGATGAACTTTGATGGTTTATCCCCCAAAGGTTGGTTACAATTCCCCAAGACCTCTTCAATGCTCTCAGTGAAACTCTGAGAAACTACTACGAGAAAGGTAATGTCCTTCTAGTCCCCTCCTTCCATGTGTCACTCTCTAAAGTTATTCCCATAGAAGCAGGTACTTCCAGATCTGTTCAATCTTACCTATGAAATAGGTTAAGGATTTCTCACAGTGAGAAACACTTGACTTACCATGCCAAGCTCTCTGAATTAGTCATACTGTCCACAATTTGGAATAGTTCCACTGGTCTATATTTCATTGTTATTTAAAGATGAGCAGACAGGAATTGCTCAGCTATGGAAAAGGAACTCACAGACTCTCTGAGGCACAATCAATTGAATCAGGAGTCTCTTCTGAAGATGGTTTTATAATATCGTCCCTTCTTAATTTTTCCAGGCACCAGTCATTCAGCCTTTCAAGCTAAATTGAAGAGGAGGTGCATTGCTCACCATGACTCAGTAGGTGAAAATAATTAGAATACAATTAACAGCAAACTTAAATGTAAGAACCATGTTTACATGGTTCTGTTAAAAATTTTAGACTTATCTTGCCTTCAGATTCCTTAGAGAGCTCCAAGATTTTTTTTTTTTTTTTTTTGCTTTACACTATAATGCTAAATACAAAGCTATGTCATTCTTTATATCACCATAGCTTAGTATGAGAATGTTTTCATTAAGGTAGAAAGCAATAAAAAAGGAAATTTGAAAAAGTTTAGCCTGATCGTATTACTATCCCTTTATCCTCCAACAGCCTTTTTAATTAAGAAAGAGAGACCATTATACAAAATCAAAGCAGAAAATCCAGGAAGCAGGAAATATTTTTAAAACGTTGTGTTGTTTTAAGATTACCTAAAGAAAATATGACAACATGAATTAAAATTTAATTATACTACTCTTGTTAGAGTAAAAAGGGTTTAAGTCAGTTTTATTTCATTATTAACAGTTTTATAATTTTTTTCTATTTAACACTGGCAGTGTTTATAATTAAATAGCTTTGTTTGAACTTCAATAGTGTGAGACCTAGATACTTGAGATGTATGAACATCAAGATCTTACTGAGCTCAGAGAGTGATGTAAGTCTAGATGATGGAGTCTGTGGAATAATTTATTGATGGAAACTATGATGTAAACTTGTTTCTTCTTTCTCTGAGAGATACTTGGATGGTTCCTGGGGTAGTTATTACTTTCAGGACATATTTAGAATAGTAACAATAGCAGGCTATTGTCTACCATGATTTTATATAATCAATACTTGTTTTTTTTCTTATTGGTTTGAGATCATATATTTATTTAACAAAAATTTATTGAACTCTGCTACCTACTTGTTAGAAAGTCAAATAAATCAGATTCTCTGGCCTCAAAAGTTCACAATCTAATGGAAAAAAAGTGATTTAAAAATAAACAAATAATTTTAAGTCCATCAAGAGTGCAATCTTAGCAGTCCGACAGCATGCTGTGGGATTACAAAGAGATGAGGCTTAATTCCTTGATGAACTGGAGTCAAAACTTGGCAAAAAGGATTCAAACTGTTTCCAAGCAGGTAACTGTCTGACCTGTAAGAGAGGTAGGGTTTTAAACCAAGGAAAAAACTGCATTTGCCCAATGAAGGAGTTGAAGAAATTATGGTTTCTTGGGAGAACTCCAAGTTGTTCTACTTGGTTGGAATACAAGATATGTGTGGAGGAGTCACGGAAGACCACGTCATCAGAAACAGTGTAGGCCAGGGAGGTGGCTTCTTCCTGAGGCGCCAGAGGCTCTGAAGAATTTCAATCAGGAAAGTGACAATCACATTTGTTCTATTATTTTTTAAACAACTGTATTGAGGTTTGATTGGCATACACTAAGCTGTTTTTTTACATGGAATTGCAGATATATGTAATTACATATATCTGTAATTATGTATATACATATATACACATATATGTCACACACACACACACACACACACACACACACACACATTCATAATTCCAGTCAAGGTGATGAGCCTATCCATCACTCTGAAAACTTTCCTTGGGCTCTTTGGTCATGTTCCTTCTCTCCTCTCTCCCACAGACAAACCCAGGAAACCACTGAACCACTGATTTTTCTGTCACTATATAGTAACATTTTCCAAAATTTACATGAGTGTAATCAGATAGTATAGAGTCATTTTGTCTAGCTTCTGTCATTCAACAGAATTATTTTGGATTCACCAATGTTGTATGTATCAGTGAATTCCCTCTTATTGCTGAGTAGTACTCCTTCATATGGACATACCACAATTTGTTAATCCATTTATCTTTGATAAGCATATCGGGTGTTTCCAGTTTCTGACTATGGCAAATAAAGCTGGTATGAATGCATACCACCTTTATGCATAAGGCTTTGCAAGGACATACACTTTTATTGCCTTAGATAAATGCCTAAAAGTGAAATGGCTAGATCAATGATAGGTCTAGTTAACTTTTTAAAAGATTGCCAAATAGTTTTCATAGTGATTGTACCATTTTGTATTTGCAACAATAGGGTATGAAAGTTCTAGTAAGTTCAGATCCTCTCCAACAGTCAGTGTGGTCAGACTTCTAAATTTTAATATGTGTGTAGTATTATTCATTGTGATTAAATATGCATTTCCCTCATGACTACTGATATTGAGCATATTTTCATGTGCTTATTTGCTACCTGTATGTCTCCATTGATGAAGTGTCTATTCAAGTCCTTTGCCTATTTTTATCTTTGGTTTTTAAGTTTCCTTATATTATTACCTTTTTGGAGTTTTTTAGATATTCTGGACACAAGTTCTTAACAGATATGTGATTTGCAAATATTTTCTTTAGTGATGTGGTTGGTTTTGTGAAGAGTAGGTATTTTTGGTGTTCTTAAAAAATCTTTGCCTGGCTCAAGTTCACAACATTTCCTACTTTTTATTCCTAGAAGTTTATAATTTTAGGTTTTACATTTTGTGTGGTCCATTTTTAGTTAATTTTTGCATGTGGTGCCAGGCGAAAATAGAGGTCCCTCCCTCCCTCCCTCCCTCCCTCCCTTCCTTCCTTCCTTCCTTCCTTCCTTCCTTCCTTCCTTCCTCCTTTTCTTGGCATATAGATGGCCAATTGATTTAGTATGATTTGTGGAAATTATTTTCACTTCTCCACTGAATTGCCTTTGTACCTTTGTCAAAAATCAATATCCAACCTAACAGATACCTATAGAACACTCAACAACAGCATGATAGACATTTTTCTCAAGTGCACATGGAACATTCTTCATGATAGACCATATGTTAGTCCAGAAAACCCCTCACAATAAATTCATTAAGATCTAAAACAAAGTATCTTCTCTGGACACAATAGAATAAAACTAAACATGAATAAGAGAAGTTTAAAAAAATTCACAAACAGGTGAAACTTAACCAGTGGATCAAAGAAGAAATCACAAAGAAAATTAAAAAATGCTTTGAAGAAAATGAAAACAAAAACACAACATACCAAAACTTAAGTAATGCACAAAAGCAGTGATCAGAGGGAAATTAATGGCTGCAAATGCCTACATTAAAGAATAAAAAAGATTTCAAACTAATAATCTAAATTTACACCTTAAAAAAATACAAGAAAAGGGAGATCAGACTATACCTAAAACCAACAAAATGAAGAAAATAATTATCCACAAAGTGTTGAAAAAGAGAAAATAAAAGAAAGCCTGATCTTTGTCCTCAGCATACTGTATATATTATATACTTAAAATAATGGCATTGTCATAAGGAAATGTTATTGCAGGGTCAAAATAATAATAGATGTGCAGTTGTTAGGTACATGAGAAAGTTGACAGTTGTATGTCATTTATTGTGAAAGAGACTATGACTTGGGAGAACACAGATTTAACATAACTTGACCCCAGAATTCTACACATGGTGTTTCCATAGTACAGATGTTCACTCTGAGGCTGCAGCTTATTACATAATGTACCAATGGGAAAAATATTCATTTCAACAGCACGTGGTCAGTGTTATTTGCCATAAAATTCTGTCAGAGGAACACAGCCCTGAAATGTACCTTACTTGCACATCAAATGTTAGACTGGAAGTTTTCAGCAGAAATTGTAAGGTTGGATTGAAGTAAATTTTTTAAAAGATGCATAGAAATCAGTTGACTTTCAACCTCATGATTTTAAGAAAGCATAATCTTATGTCAAGTACTTTGAATTAACATAAAAATAAAACATTCTCCATGTATGGGGAATATGGGGAGTATTGAGTTTTATATGTGTAGGGAATACATATTTGTTACCATTCAGTTTCTGGAATGAAAGACACAACTTTCTGTCCTGGCTGACATACTGAAGAAGCTAAATGAGTACTTTAAGTGAGACTGCCAAGAAAACTTCTGTGAGTTATTGTTATGTGCTATATAGGCTTTGGATAAATTTAAAATGTACAAAGACATGAAAAAAGGGATTGAGTTACATAGCAAGTAAACAAAAATCACTTATTTTAATTTCTCTGTGTACAGTCTCATTCATACAGCAGACAATGCCTGCTTATAAGCACAGCAGACTCTTACCTCTGCCCTCCACACCACATTCAAAACATACACCAATCTGAGGCCCAGTGTGGTAAATCACGTCATAATGCCAGCCTGAGGTCAGGTAGCCACAGAGCATCTAATATGAATACCACAAAGAAACCTAGGGTCAGACATAGCCAGAGGGTTAGGGCATTTCATTTCAAAGTCTAAAGGAAAATGGTCTTAATTGTAAAGAATTGGGCTTCAAGACCATTGGGCCTTCTAGATTTTAGGTACAGTTTTCATACCATCAATAACTTCTCCCCCCTCATATGGATAATCATCTTTTCCCTTGAGGTGAGAAATCATTTTATGGTGTGTGAATCCATAAACAAACAAACAAAACAAAGCAAAATACAAAATTACCCATTGTAGAAGTTCAAAAAAATGAAGACATGAGGTTAGTTAAATCTGGACTAGGTATTATTACATTCATTCTTTCATTCAATATCTAATTATTAAACATGGTTAGTGTGTGAGATAAAAACAAGTTGTTCAAATATTTCCCATGTGAGCAGGGAGGTCGAGATTTCTGGTCTTGTCTGCATGAAGTATTTGAGTCTAGATGAAAAAGTAGACTGAATAGGTGGTTGGCTTTGGGGCATTCAAAACCACAGGGCTATCCAAAGCATCAGCATTTTCTAAAATTTTATTGTTCTATTACAGTTGTCCAAATTTCCCCCCCATTGTTCTCCACTGCCCACTGTCCTCTCACCCTCACTCCCACAGTCAGTCCCCATCCTGTCATCCTTGTCCATGGGTCATTTATACCTGTTCCTTGACTAGATCCTTCCTCTTCTTTCTCCCCTTCTCCCCTTTTCCCCTCCTCTTTGGTCACTGCCAGTCTGTTCCTTGTTTCCATGCCTCTGGCACTATTTTGCTCATTTGTTTTGTTCCTTGAGTTCCTCTTATAGGTGAGATCATATGGTATTGAGAAATAAGTCAAGCAGCAAAAGACAAATACCAAAGCATCACTTCTTAAGAAGAGATGGGTGTGACAGGCAAAGAATCAAGACTTAACAGAGATAGGGTTGCAGCAAGGTTGTGTAGGCAGGACCACAAACAAGAGACAGAATCAAAAGAGATGACTTTCAGGCATAGTCATGGAGACAGAAGCCTTTCTTTAAAAATAATCATTCCATACAATAATGCTATTAAGACATTAGAAGTCCTTGTTTTCCCCAATTCTTTTATTTTTCACTTTAATTCTTCTTTTATGGAAACCATAGACTTTTTGAAAACTTTTCCATTGACACTTTAATCAAAACATATTATCTTTTGGCCCTGGCCAGTGTGGCTCAGTTGGTTGGAGTAACCAAAAGGTTGTGGTGCAATTCCCAGTCAGGGCATATACCTAGATTGTGGGTTGGGTATACGGTCTGGCACAGGCACATGCAAACCCTGGTCAGGATGCATACAATCCCCAATCCCAATGCTGATCCCCTATTTGGTTTGTAGGGAGGCAACTGATTGATGCCTTTGTCTCACAGTGATGTTTCTTTCTCTTCCTTTCTCTTTTCCTTCCTCTTTTTCCTGTTTAAAAAAAAAATTCTCTTTTGGAAATGGGCTCATATATTTAAATTTGTATCCCAGCTACCCATCCAAGTGTTTTATAAAGAGTAAGGGCCTGGTAGTGCTTTAGTGGCTTCCAACTTAAATTTGTTATGTAAGTATTGTAGCAGTCCAGTATAAAAATCATACCTGCCTGTTACCATGTACGAGGAGTTGCTGAAGATTCCTGGATTTTAGCTAGCTCTTTCTCATGAACACTACACTACTGAGACTTGATTAGGCAATTAGTGCACTGATTGGCTTTTCTGTCACCAGAGCCAGAGTTTAGTGGTGTTTAAGCACTTTCTGGGGCACATATTTCAATGTACTGTTGAACCCACTGAACACATATTTCTGTGTACATGATATGGAAATATGCATTTGAAAAGCTACCTTCTTAATATTTTGTGATATGAAAAGTGTACTTTAAATAATCCTGCAACAGTCATCATAATCTTTTCTGCCAAGGGAGACAGAGCTGATAATAAATCATTTTATTGCATATTGTTGGCCACAGAGGTCTCTCTAAGAGCACGATATTTCTGGTCGGCATTCCAAGCCTTATTTCTCTTTGATATTTATTCTATTTTATTACATATGAAGCTGAAATGTTCAGATCCTCTAGAAAACATAACCAAATAACTGCAACAGATTTCTATTACATTAAAAATACTTTAGACCCCTTATTTATATTCTTAACACAACTCTTCTCCCTTTTCCAAACACACTTCCCCTCAAATATCTGCAGTCACTCTTGTGAGAACTAGATAGTCTCACACACAGAAAAATAGATTCAAAAGATGTGTAACAAACTACTGATAGGACTGTGTCCTAACTTGTGGTGGGTGTACATGCATTCAAGTTAGAATGTCAATAGACACCTGTCACAGAGGAGTTCAAAATTGTGATAATTAAGCAATTAATTTGTTTAACTGTGTTTGAGTTTAATTCTCCCTTAAAGAAAATCATTCTACTTTTTCTCTTCCATTTTTTATTTCTCATCTTTCCCTCCCAAAACAAAAGATTCAACCTTGGCAGAAAACCAAACTGGATTAGTTATGATTTCGTTTTGTTTTGATTTTCTGGCTGTTGACCACAGCTGACTACAGATATAAAAATGTAAAATCCACTCAAGAAAACTCTTTGTAATTAGAGTTAATCTATAAATAAATCTAATACTTAGCCTAAGTACCTATGAATTTCCCAAGTTTCTCATGCTCAAAGTCAGAAGACCACTAAATCAACATGAATCTAAAGCTTAAGCCTATGTATTCTCCAGAGATATAAGAACACTAATTAACATAGAGAAGTCCATTAGTGGCAAGCCATACTTGACTTTGGAGTATTATTCTTTTGCTGCTATGTTCAGTGAAGGAAGTGTTTCCTTAAGTAATAACAATATTTGACAACTATGTGGTGTTTTACACATTTGACAGCCCATATAAAAATAAAATCTGCATCTATAAACAGTCTTTCTATACTGGAATATATACAGCAGACAAAACACATGAAGATGTATGATGCCCGTCTAATGCCACTGAGTTGAACAGAAGGTACAATAAACTGTGCCATGACTTTATTGCCTTTCAGAATGTTAAAACACAAAGTGTTTTATCCAGAATCAGATATTTTCAGAAACACGAGCCTATGACAAGGCTTTAATGGAAAAGCGCACCATTTCCTATATAGGAAAATTTTGTTCATTGTCTGCTTCAGATATTTTGGTATTATAAAATTATTATTGTAGATTTCAGAAGACCACCCTCATAAATGGTACTTGAATTAATTACTAGGAAGCATCAGGTAAAGTTGATGAACCCAACAACTTTAAGGGCAAATGTTTATTGGATTTAGGATGTGTCCTGTGATGTGAGATAGATGTGTCATATAGATGGCTCTCAGACTAGAAATAAAAGTGTATTGGGATCTCTTTCAAGGGTGACCAAAGTAGGTAACAGTTAGATATGGTCAGAGAGAGAGAACAGTCATAGAGGAAAGCAGTGTCCAGGCTGGATCCAGACAAGACCTAGAGTGAAAAAGGCAGATGTCGCCTCCCCTACTTGATGTTGATTAGCATGGAAATGTATCTGGTTCATGCCTATTAACTGATAGCATCTACAGCTAATAACTAGAAATAAAACCTTTGAAGAATGATTTTCAAACTTTGCCTTTCAGAGCCTTAAACTCTTTGGAATTGCCTCAGCAACCATTGAACAGCAAAAGAATCAAATTACTTTCTGAAAATAATCTATGCCAAATTCTAATTGTTAGTTGATCACAAATGTTTTGTTCTATTCAACAAGAGATCATTTTATTACCTAGGAAGTGACACATCTTTGAAAAACTAAAACTAAGTGCTCTACTGGATCCCAAGAGCAGCACATGGGCATGTGTACTGTCTGCAGTCACAGTACTGGCTGTAAAGTGATCAGGGAATGGAGTGGCATCATAGGCAATGGCAGAGGACCAGGATACCCATGTGGATGCTATGTGCATCAGTGCTGCTCAAATAATACATGTTAACTGCAGTGTCTTTTTCCATAGTAGATGAATCACAGGGGCAGAAAAACTAAGCTCCCTTTCTTTGTGTGATCTGGCATTGTCTTTTTAACAGAAATTTCCAAAGCATCTTGAAAGGAAGTTTACTACTCTTTCATCTATTGAATCTAAAATATTAGTCCAAAATATTAAATTCTGGAGAAATGACCTCCAGCAACCAGCCATGTGAGTGCTTCAGTCATTTTTCCAGTTTTTCTGAGGTTTGGTGAGATATACTGAATAGGGGAAAAAATGGATGGTGTGTTTTGAGGCAAACTTTTGCTTTACCAAAAGCTAAAACTATTAACTTCTGAACAAAGACCAAGTTGGACAAGAGCCTGTTTAATTTTGGAAATTTTTGTGGGAAGGTCTGGAAATAAAAAATGACAAGTGAATGAGTTGGAAATTACTACAATAATTACACAACTTTGAACTTAGCATCATAAATTGTAGATACTTGTTAGAATGCATACTAGAGTTTCAACAAAGCAATACTAATGGGCATAATAAATCTTAAACTGGAGAACTCTAGTATTTTAAACAAGCACTAGACCAACCAAAGAAAACATTTTAAATGAGCAGTGCTAAATGAATCAAGCTCTTTTCAGGTAGCACAGGTCTGCTCGATCTCATGGTCTGGAGCATACCAGATGTTTTTTGCATATGTTAACATCTTATTTGTGAGCATTAGTAATGGGGCAAAAAAGTAGTAATGAGATAGAGCATTAAGGAAGTAATAGAAGTTCTAAAACTCTTCTGGCCAATAATAGAAGGTAGAAAATTAGTAGGATGCTCTTAATGGAACAGTATATAGAGAAAAGAAAGGAATTATAGGGCAATAAAATCTTTATTACAAGCCATCCATACAAAAGTTGTCATTTCTTTTTTCTAAAACTTGTAGAAATAAATCTGTAAGTTTAAATATATATATAATGGCATGATCACTAAGTATTTAAAAGTAATAAATCTGTAGTATCTATGTTATATATAAATTCTTGGGCCAACAAATAAGAGTCAAATGCATGACATATATAGTGTGGTCACTCATTCCTTTGGAAGATGCTTTCTTTGGGAGTCCTTTTGCATCCATCATTAGAAAGAAAGGATATAGAGCAAGTGTTTTGAAAATATTAAAGTGGAAAAATAAAAAGTAAAGTCTGCAGAAGTTGTCACCACAATATTTAATAAATGTAAATAATGAATAATTACTTGGAAAAGGAGAAGAGAGAGTCTTTTTGTACTTTACATTTTCCTCCTTCTGTGGTGGGAGTGTTGGGGTCCAGCCCTAAAATTCTAATTTTTTACATTTCTACACACCAGTAAATTGTGAAGTGCATTTTAATAACATGTGATTGGGATTCATCAATGTTCTTCATCTGTCTTTTGAGTCTTCTTTTTTAAGAGACTATTTTTAGAGCAGCTTTAGCTGCATAACAAAATTAAGAAGAAGGTACAGAGATTTCACTTACACCTCCTGACCTTGCACATGCATAGCCTCCCCCAGGGTCAACATCTCACCCATTACCAACGTTTATTACAATCAATGAACTTACATTGACACACCACAATCACCCAAAGTCCATAGTTTTCTCTTGGTGCTGTACATCTTATGGGTTTGTACACATGCATAATGGTATGCATCCGTTATACTGTCATACAGAGTATTCTCACTGTCTTAAAAGTCCTGTGCTCCACCTATTCATTCCCCCTCTTGAGTCCTTTTTATCTTCAGCTCAGCCTATATATGTCATGAATTCTTAAATGTTGGACACTTTAATATATATATATATATTTATATATATATATATGTTGAATTAATAAACGAGACTCTAAAAGATCATATCAACATGCAGGCTAACTCAGGAAAAATCAGTTAGGTTAAAGCCATTTGGTTTAGGCCCCCTTTGGACAAATGGATCTGAACCCTTTCTCTCTGAAACACATAACCTAGTAAGCGTCTTTTTTCTTCAGTATGAACAGTTGGGAAAAAATAAGTGATTATGAAGTACGTCCATGTGATAGACCCTTTGGCTATTTTCAACTCATCAGAAACAATGTTAGGTAAGATGTTCTCAAGAAGTATTTCTTGTGATTAATGACTTGTTTTTTTAATATTTTGTTTTAGTTATTTTTAGAAAGAAGGGAAAGGAAGGAGAAAGAGAAGGAAAGAAACATCAGTGTGTGGTTGCCTTTCACATGCCCCAAACTGGGGGCCTGGCCCACAACCCAGGCATGTGCCCTGACCAGATATTGAACTGGTGACCTTTCAGTTTGCAGGCCAGTACTCAGTACACTGAACCACACTAGCCACAGCATGAGTAATGACTAGTTTTTTTTACAGAAAATGAGCAAGGGTTTCTAATAAGAGTTTGTTGTATATACTATTGATTATAGTTCTAACCATTCACTACTGGAGAGGTTAATTCCCAGGAGAATATCAAAGAAGTCACTGCTGCTCTGTGGGCAGTAGATAACTACCATAAGTTAAGAGTTCTCTTAAACAGTCTTTTATGTTCCTTACTGGACTGCAAGGGAGAGGCCTGTGAGGATGCTAGTGGAATAGGCAAATCAGTCGTCTGCTGAGGTTGCACTACCATCTGTAAGGCTCTTATCATGTGTCATGCATTAAAATCCAAGTTATTTTGTCAGAAAGTACCATCCATGCAAGTGACTTTGTTATCCCATATTCAGTCAAATTAACAGCTGACTTTTGTGAAGCTGTGATGCTTTTTAAAGTGAAAGCCATTATTTGTTGACATTCACCTTCTTTTCCCAAGGGAATATGCATAAACAGCAACAGATATTCTTTTTGAAAGATATCTTTAAAGAACTTCCCAATGAAAAATGGACTCATAGTTAAAACTTACAGTTTTCACATCAATGTCACATGCTTCATGTATGTACTTTCTAATGTGCTGACCACTTAAGTTAAAAGAGAAAAAAAACTGACTTAAGGCCTATAACAAAAGTCCTAAACTTTTGTTATAGGAAGATTTTATTTTAAATGTCCAAAATTCTGTAAATGTCCACATAATATAATCCATGAAACTCTTAGTATCCCCTGATTGGGAATGTATATAAGTAGAAAGACATAAATATATTCAGTAGTGTTTTCAATTGTTAGTATGTTGTTAATCACAACAGAAATTTGTCATATATGAAACTGACATTGCATAACTGTGAAAAATATATTGTTCATTCATTCAATAGCCAGTGTTTGACTTTATTGGAAAATGCATTTGTGGATTCTCCTTATAATAACTTGCTGGATAACCAGATTTTGTGGCCACAGCTAGGGACTTACTAATCTGGAGAATAAACTCACTTGTGTAAGAAAGATTTTATTGGTGTTTCAGGAGGCCATTAGGTAACCTTCTGAGGGAGAAACCGGAAATACTCTTTCTGGATAAGTCTCTGTGCAGAACGCCGTACATCTGCACAGCAGGGGCAGTGAGTGGACCACACTCTGTGTGGACATCTGAAAGCATCAGTCATGGACTTTTCACTTCATCCATCACTGACAGTTGACTGCCATTACCACAAAAAGCCACATAAACCTCTGTCCATTTACATCAATCCACATAATTTTGGGGTTCAATTTGTAGTTTGGATAACTTGATTGGAAACATTCTTCAGAATAATAATTTTAAAAACACAGACACATAAGAATTTTGGGGTGGTTCTAGCCTGTTAGTGAAAGTAATTAAATTTTATCACATAAACTATATATATATAATAGCAAAATAAATGTTGAGTGGAAAAATGTATAATTCATGAAACTTTTTTCATAGATTTAGAACATATATTACCCAAGATTATGAAACACAAAGGTAACTTTATTGATATTGAAAAAACCATTAAAGGAAATTATTAAAATATAGAATCTCACTGGCATCTTTTGGAAATGTCTGATATCCAAAAGCTGAAAACATGCCCTTTAGTACATTAGTGACCAAACATCTTTGGCTTGAAAAAATCTTTAGAGTAAGTTGTATATACTTATATGAGTTTCTATGAATAGGAAAAGGTATAGAATAAAGTTTTAAGAATTCAGAATGCCATTTATGAAAATAAGTAAAATGTAAGCTTGCAGAAGAAAAATAAATACAACAGACTCAAATACAGTTGCATGGGTTCAATTATCATTAAGGTAGAAACTTTTATTAAACTATTAGCCTGAGAAAATGAAAACTAAACAGAACTACAAAATAAAATCTTCACAATTAATCTCTTGCAGTGTCCATCATCTTCAACCATAGCAAACTACCTCATTTGGGAAATTGTTCTGACAAAGACATCTAGCATCCATATAAAAGTCTCTAAGATTTTAGTGAGCATATTAAACACAATTTTATGGCTAGTTATATTAAACAGTTAACCAAATTAATATAATTATTCATGTATTTATAATAGGTATATATCATTTACTATATGTTACACACTAGAATCATATGATACTTTACATTTGATATAAAGTAAAACTCCAAGTCTGTATTATAGTGGCATTTACTTAGTTTTAGTTTTAGTTATAAGTAATTCAGATAATGAATTCAACTAAGAATTATTCTACAAAAATATTTTTAATTTTCACATTTTTTTCCATTTTTAAGTAACTTGTATTTATTTGTGTACATTCTAGAAAACATTATTCTTGACAATGATGAAAAGATTCTTATCTTTCAGGTATGATTTTAAAACCTAAGAATAAATTAAATTATAAGGGATTTTATAACTAAGTAAACAGTATGTTTCATATTAATTTTTGAGACTTTCACTAACGCAACAAATACTTATTACATTTCTACCATAGTCTAGTAGAAGCAATAGATAACTCAATATATAGCAATGTACAGTAAGATAAGTTCTAACATACATATGCGGCCAGGACCAGAATGCCTAAAACAGGCTGTTTTCATACTGATAAATTCTTCAAACGTGCTCAGAGCTCCAGCAGTAGTATTAGAAAATGTTCACATCCATAAACTTGATACAAAATGCTTTTAAAATAAAAAGTGAATTGCTGCTGGGCCAGAGTGAGGGTGGTCAAGGGAAGGCTTTCTATCAGCATGAAGAATACAAGCTCAAATTTTGGGCCTCAAGTACCAATACTCAGTGCTTCTAAAAAGGGATCAAAAACTCTAAGTCAGTCTCTGTAAAATCTAATACAACATGGGTAAATCAAGAGAAAATGTGAGCAGAGGAATGAACACAAAAGCATGTTCTTCTTCATCCTTAGGACAATGGGGAGTCATTATGGAGCTGCTCAAGGCTTTGCAATGTAGTAAGCACAGAACCTTTAACAACTCTGCTTTATGGAATTTGTCCCTTTCCATCAATGGGCAGGTGGTAGGAAAAAGGAGGGAGAATTCACTCTACTGGGGGATCAGAGTATAAACTATATTCCCAGGAGGATTGAATTGAAAGTAATCCCCTATGACCTCCACAAAATGGGACTTCTTTTGTCCACATTTACCAAGGGTAGCAGAACACTGTTGCTGTGCCCTTCATGTCCCTCACTATGGCCTCAGGCACATGGGCCCTGCTCAGTGCCCACATTCTGCCCCTATGTCTTCAATCCTGCCCTTAAATTCTAGAGCACCAATTTTTACACTGTTTTTTCTTTTTCTTTTTAGTCTTGAGAGAATGGTGGGTGCCAAGATGCTAATAAGGTTAAAAAACAAACAAAAAAATTGAGCATAGATAAAGGGAAAGATAATAAGCCAGTCAGAGGAAGACAAATACCATAGCATTTCACCCATATGTGGAATTTAATGAACAAACTTAACAAACAATCAAAATAGAGACAGACTCATAGAGAGCAGGCTGACAGCTCAGTTGGAGTGGAGAGAGATTGAGCAAAAAAGAAAAAGGACTCATTGACATGGACAACAATGTGGTGATTGAGGGGTGGGGATGGGTGAAGGTTGGAGAGGGGATAAGGGGGATAAATGATAATGGAAAAATATACAATAAAATTAAAAATGTAAATAAAAACAAAATAAATGGTGATAAAAAGGAGAAACTATATTCTAATAAGGTCTCGACTAAACTTTGATTCTAAGTACAAATCTTCAATTAATCCAACTTATTTTCTTCAAACTGATTTTAGGAGAAATAAACAAATCATGAGTTTTAGGATGTTTCCAGGTATGATTTTCACTGTAGGTACTTGGACAATATAAATTTACCCTAAATTCTTATATTTCTTCTATCTTTTTTATAGTCATAACAAGATCAGCATTGGCTATTCCAAAAGCAGAGTTATTATGAAATATGTATTCCTCAAATAAAAAGTCACTAATATTCAGTATCATGCTATGAATATGTGGTACCATATTTTACAAATATTTCAAGAACAAAGATTAAAATCTACAACTAGAATGTTTTATTTCCCAATGAATCCAAAGAATTACAGTCTTACTCTATGTGAATCTTGTCAGAGACACCTTCAGAAGACTGTTCTGACCTATTTTTTAAGAAACAATTGATCAATATGATATGTATATATTTAATTATTAGAATTATACTCCTATTCCTGCCTTGGAGCTTTTTTTAGTCAATTTTAATATACCAAGTCAAAATGATGATGTTTATAGCTTGAGGTTACAGGAAGTTTTGAATCCAAAAATCTAATTTATAAAAGGTTACTCCCACTTAAATGGATCCATTCATTCAGCGAATATTTGTAGAGCACCAAATGCCAGGTCCTCTGCCATGTGCTCATGACATACCACTGAGCACAGCAGACTAAGGCCCATGGCCCCTGGGATTTCATTCTAGAGGAGAGAGGCAGATGACAAAAAATGGGAAATAAGAAAATCATATGTGTGTTAGAGGTGATAAGGGATACTTTCAAAATTAAAATTTTCAATAGCATAAAAGTGTTGGTTATGTCATGGTAGAAGAAAGGGTGAAGAAGGAGGGTGGATTAGAGTCTGCAGTAGGGTGGACAGAGTGAGCCTCGTTGAGAAGGTGAAAAAATGAGTGAAGACTTGAAAGAAGTGACTGAGTGAGCCAAGCAGTTATCCAGAAAAACAATGTTCCAGGCAGAGAAAAAAGTGGGAAAAACATTGTGTTCCAGCAGTTTCCTAGAGCAATGTCCCCAGATTGTAGACTTCGGGGTTGACTAAGATATTGGCAATCACATATCTCAGTCTCTTTCTCACATGTAAAGAAACTAAGGCTTAAGGCTTCAGTAACATCAAAGCTTTCTCCAGGATTTCATATCTAGTTTATGGCAGAGGTAGAACTTGAATTCAGGTTTCATAGCCTCTAGCCCCATTTTCCTAAAATTCCAGCATGCAGATTTTCTTTTGTCTTCAATAATTTCTTCAAGATAGTATTTGGACACTTCATTTGCAACGTAACTCCATGCAATATTAGATGCACATATTTTCCTTAAAAGAGTTAAATGAGATTTACATACAATAAGAACACCTTGGTGATAAATAATTAAATGTAAAATTATTTAATATAGTTTAAGCTTGAAAGAGTTCACAGATGAGAATAATTAGTTGTTATGGGAGTGATCAGAACGTGACATTGTTGTGCCTTAAAGGATGGATCCCAGGAGACCACTGAATGTGAGAGGGAGGGAAATTCCAAATAAGGAGAGCATGGAAAAGTCATTCATTCAAGTGCCCCTTGAACACATATAATGTGCCAGGGATTGTACAAGGTCCTGGATTCAGAGATGCGTGAAACTCTGTCCCTGCTCTCAAGAAAACTGTAAGCTCTTAGAGCAAAGGATGCATAATGATGAGTGGGGGGAAATACTTACTACCTTGTAAGTATTAGGGGACTTATCTTGGTAAGACTTGGATATCTTATCACAGTAGTGCTGAGTTTCAATAAGTAACAGCCCTAAAAAAGGGAGACATGGACAGTTTTGGAGGGAAAGAGTACCTTTAGAGAAGCTTTGGAATCAAGAAGGAAGGGTTTCAAGAGCACATGTAGCTTTGTAAAGTAAGAGCAATGCTTAAGACAGTAAGTAATGGGCCACTTAGAGACTGCAATCTAGCATTTCAGAATTTCTCGTTGAAGACGTTCTCGGGGCCTCTGCTGAGCATGGTGGTAAAGGCCAGAGATTCCAGGGCATGGGGAGAGATAAGGTCTAGAAGGGCTGCCATTAATCCAACAGGAAAATCAATCCATAGTGTATAAAATAGTTGTTGGGGTTTAGCAAAGCCTAGTTTGAAGCTGAACTTTAAACATCTGCAGAAAACATTTAATCTTCTCACTGCTCATATCTCTCTTATATCCTGAGGCCCAAAACTGAATTTAAAAAAGAAGGTTAGGTATTGGACCTATAAAAGTCAAGGCAAGAATTTAGGTAGTATTGACATAACTAATGATAAAAGTGAGAAATAATTGTTAAAGGGGGTTAGCCAAGGCTAATCTAACCAAGTTCACAAATACTGGTCAATGGATAGCTGTCTCAGAACAGCTGGGGTTGGGAAGGGGCTTTTCAATAATATAAATTCCTGGGCTCTATCATCAGAGATTTTACACAGTCAGATATGGAAACATTGCACTAGCCTACCATGGGCACAGTGGATTGAAGATGGCACTGACCAGGCTTAGAACATCACTCTTAATAGATTTGAGTGGGATAGAAAAAATATGAAGCTTCTCTGGAAGATGGCAAGTGCTACAATATGATGTCACAAGTGAGTGACTCTTCAATTAGGTCAAAAACTTCATGGGAAGATTTGGTCTTAAGGAAGTTTCATAGAAGCATTGTAAGTGTGATATAAAATGAATCAACAGCACTGGTACTGCTGTTTATATAATTGGTCATGCTTTATAATGTTCCTTCACCCTAAAAAGAATCTGGCTTTTACTTCTTTATAAATTGGTCTCTATTGCAGAAATGCAGAAGTGATGAACATATAAGATGTATGCTGTTGTTTGTATTATTAGCAAATAAATGCTAAGGAAAAATGACTGAATGGAGTTTGATATTTGAAAATTTAGCAGCTATCTTATTTCGGAGGGTAGGTGCTTTATTTAATATTGCCACCTAAAGAAGAATTAAAAAGAGAAAGGAGCTGTAGTCAGGCCAGGGTAAGGTTAATGGAACATAGAATATTAGCTTTGAACCCAGAGAATTGACTTAAAAAGGTAACATGTTTTTCTTCATTCATCAGATTGAATTATATTATGAAAGTCCTTAATTGGAAGCATAATCAGACTTCAGAGAGTGTCATTTTGCGAAGGATCTATCTTAGGCAAAATTGTTAAGTCATTGAAATATGGCTACTAGCTGGAATTAAATCTAGAAAATCGGTCGAAGCATTCTTAGGTGGGCCGATTCCCACTTCTCCCTGGTTCTGGTGTGACTCCTTATTTTGTAGCTCTAATCTCTAGTCACTGGTCTGTGCATGAGATGAAATAAAAGGTGTGTGCTCGCCGGATTTCCAGTTAACATTGTCTTTCCTGTAGCAAAAGTGCTTCATGCCCCCTCGGAAAGCTTTACTTCCTAAGCTAGCTGCCATGAATTCCGTTAGCCAAAGTGTCTCTGGGAGAACAAGTCACAGAAGAAGACATTTGAGGAGTTCATGTGTCCTGGAAATGGTCGAGAAACTTTCTGGGAGTCCCCAACATGGGCAGGGAGCTTATATCATGGAAGAAGCACCACATGCTTGGATTTCATCTCACACGTGGGGCGACGAAAGTGGAGAGAAATATTTAGGGGCTTCTTGTTGCAAGGCTAAGGAGGTTAGGACAAAAGTATGTACAGCTGTATGAAAGAGCAAAGCCATCTCCCAAAGGAATTCAGTCAGTGTGGTGTAATGGTATAAGTACAGAGTTTGCGGTCCTTCCACTGAGTTCCTGCTGCCGACTATCCCACCATGCCTCTTCTATCAAATTATTATAACTCTTTTATAACATTGATATAATGTATGGAAGGGGGCCAACACAATGTGTTACACATTTACTTCTTTTCCTTTAAGAGTTTTAACACATGTCAATAATTATGGGTAGGATGGTTGTGGCAAGTATTGTTTATTGCAGTTTTGAGATAGAAGGACAATTTAAATGACGTTTATTTAAATTGTACTATTTGTCAGGGGTGATTCGAAATGGCACAAAAATTCTAAGGGGACATGGTTTTTCAATCTATAGTTTAAATACTTAGTGGTTACCTCTTGATAATGTCTTTCTCTTAAAAAAGGAGTGTCTTTTTCAGAAAGACCAGCTGCTTTTAGTCACACTGTTTAAAACGGAATCTAAGTATCTTGCAAAGGCTATTGCCTTTCACCATTATCACTGAATCCTTTATTCCTATGCAAATGAAGCCAAGAAGAATCAATGAAGCACCACTAGGCAAAGGTCCAAAGACTCACTACCCATGTTGGCTAACCTACAGGCTTCATTTTCTCTTGGCATGAATGGCCCAGATATATCACCAATAAACGTGCATGATCTAACTCTTTCAGATGTTCAGAATTACTCTCTTGGGTCTAAGCTAAATACAGAGTCATCACTCTATATTAGTTTTAAAAATTCACCCTATACACACTGTTGCAAAAAATTTGGAACTCTGGGTACAATATAGGGTAAGGGCTGCCAGACAAAATATGGGATACTAAAATAAAAATAAACAATAATGTTTTTAATATTAGTGTATCCTAAATACTTCATATTAAAAATATATTCATTGTTTAATGGGAATTCAAATTTAACTGAGTTTGCTGTATTTTTTTATTTGGTAGATCTGGCAACCAGAAATAAGGAGAAAGGTCTATAGGCACTTTTCTTTCTTGCTTAATTTCTGGTTTTGGATATTAGCAAAATTTTCTGAGCTGAGGCTGCTTATGAGGTATCATTATACTTCATACCAAGTTGAACTGTGTGGACAGCTTTCCATCAGATTCTAAACTGATACTGATACCATCTGATGGCCTGTATAATGCCCTTGTTAGTCATCAGGTATGAATGGGTTCCAGTTCCAACTTGTCTAGAATAAAATCAGCTACTGTCCTCTGTGTTGAAAGAATGCCTTTTTCTTTATTATAACCCAATCTCTTGAAGCATCCAGTCCCTACTTCCTAGTCTTTATAACAGTCAGCGTACAGTACTTTTTGTTCTAACAGGTGTATAATGATGTATCTGATTACTTATCACAAGGTATTTTGTTTTTCAAGACACTAACAGAAATGCCAGTGTAAGGAGACTTGGTCCTACTTCAACATACACTAAGAATTTTTAAATCCTTAAACTGAGAGGTTTTTTGCTACATATGTTTGTGTATTGGACATTCTAGGCTCCAGGCATGCTGTCCTTTTATGCTTTGCTTTATTAACAACAAAACAAGCTTAGTGTATCACCTGAGAGTCCCTGTTTAAACTTGACTAGCTATCAGCTTTCCACCTATTTGATTAAACAAAATAGTTGTACTTACACTTCATTGTGTTTAAGTGAAAACCAACTACTTTATGATATTATTCTTGTAACTTTAAAAAGGGCTTTACAGAATTTCCAAGTACTAGTAGAAGAAACATTTCATTATGACAATGCAGTTTTCTCATGCCGTGTGTAGAATCTCTGTAAAAGAAATACTTATAGAAATACAAAATCAACATATGAATAAAATAGCATATGAGTGGGACCATCCAAGCACCTGTTTCTGGAGGCAGGAGGAAATGCCTGATTAGAGACTTTGTATTAATAATTAGACAAATCCACAGTGTGGCTCATCATCATTAGAATGATATAGTGACTTCATCTAAAGCTATATAGTACATGCACGAAGAAATTTGTGGTTTTATTTGATCATTTGCAAAGAATAGGGAAATTTATTCATCCATTAATCCTTTTGTGAAAAATGGCAAGTGTAAATCCTTTAGAATTACAAATATACATCAAGTAGAATTGGCTCCACTTTACAAAATGTTAGATATGCTGTTACTGAGAGTACAGGTTCCCTCTGCTGTGGAGAAGTAGAAAGTTCCTATGAAATCTTTTGTAAACCAAGATGGCGGAACGCAACGAAGAGTACCAGCTCTCTGAAAGTTCACATTTTGCTGCTCAGCTTTTTAAAAGACCTGCAGTACTATTTGTTCCTGCTAACCAAAAGAACTCCAAAGAGGATCTTCGTTTTTACTAAAAGAGTCATTTCCTTTCTAGTGTAGAGACATGCAAACTTTTTGAAAGTGGGGGATACTCGTATTTACTTAGCCATCCTCCCACACCCCACTAAATTAATTCTAATTCTCATTTGCTTTTGGAAAGATGTATTGCTACTCATTGTGAAACTCAGCAAATGCTCAGCAACTTTTGACAAAAATATATTAATTATAAAATTTCTACATAGGAAAATTACTTATCAACCATATGTGCATGTTGACACCTGCCACCCTTTTGATGTGGAGTATGACCAGCACTTTGAAGATCCATGTGCAGCCCTGAAAAAGCTTGTTGTTAATCTCCCGAATTTTAAATGTATCACTCTGTGTTCCTTTATGGCTTTACCACATGTACACACCCTTCCTCCCAAATATTGCCTATAAATATTTATACACTTGTGTTATCTTTCTTTTAATAAAATTGGGTGGTTTTCAGCTTTTTATAACTATAAACAATGTTGCCAAAAATTTTGTGGCACAATTTATGTGTACATGTCTAAGAGTAAAAATGTTCCCAGAGTATGCACCTTTTAAATCTATTAAGAAATGCTCAACTGTTTCCAAAGTTGATACATTTATTTTCCCACCTGAGTTTCATGAGAGTTATCATTGCTTCACTAACCCTTGATATTGGCAGATATCTCAAAACTTTTGCCATTATGGCAGGTGTAAACTTATCTCAGCTGGATTTCTTGAGTACTAATGAGATGAGTAGCTCTTTCCGTTTATCAATATCCTGAGTTTCTTTTCCTGTGAAATGTTTCCCTTTTCAAATATTTTCCCCATTCTCTACTTGGTTATTTGCCTTCCAAAAAATCAATTTGTAGTAATTCTTTATATAGTTTGGATACTAATCCTTTGGCCAATAAAGATATTGCAAACATTTTCTACCTGTTTGTGGTTGTCTGGTCACTTCTAAATAGTGTCTTTTAATAACAGAATTCTTAGTTTTAGTATTGTTGAATTTATAAATCTTTTCCTTTTTAGTTTGGGTCTTATGTGTCTCATTCGAGAAATTCTTCCCTGTGTCAAGGTTACAAAGATATTTACTAATATTGTCTCCCAAGAATCTTAAAAGCTTTGTCCATAATTCATCTGAAATTTGTTTTTATTTTCAACATAAGCTAGGGACCTTATTTAGTTTATATTAATATAGAATAACCAAATGGACTCATTCCACTTGTTAGACCCTTTCCCCAGGGATCTATGGGTCATTTCAGTCATGTATAAATCTCCCACATATGCATGAGTCCACTGAGGTGTCTGTTCTGTGCTATCTGGCATTTGTCTATTCTTATACCATAACAAACTTATTAAATTATAGTTACTTTATTATAAATCATAATATCTATTCTTCTTGAGGACAATCTTGACTGTACTTGCTGCCTTTTGCTTTTTCATATAAATTTTAAAGAAAGCTTGGCATTTTAATTGGAATTAAATATCCTCATTATTTGAAGAGAGTTGATATCTTCCAAATATCAAGTCTTCATACTCATAAATATGGTATGTTCCTCTTTCAACCCTTTCTTTAGTGTCTTATATTAAAGCTTGTAATTTTCTCCATAATGGTCTGATATATCATTTGTTAGATATATTCCTAAATACATTATATGTTATTGTAAAATAATGCTTTTTTAAAAATGCATTCTGGCCCTAACCAGTGTGGCTCAGTTGGTTGGGTATCATTACGTAAAGTAAAATGTTGCAGGTTTGATTTCTGGTAAGGGCACTTACATGGGTTGTGGGTTTGGTCCTTGGTGGGAGTGGGTACAAGAGGCAACAAATTGATGTTTCTCTCACATCAGTGTTTCTCTCCCTCTCTTTGTCCCTACCCTCTCTCTAAAAATAAATAAATAAAGTTTTTAAAAATGCATTCTTTATTTTGTTCCTGGTATATAGAAATGAAATTGAATTTAATTATTGATCTTATATCAGCAAAAACACTAAAAGTTATTACTTCTGCTTAACTATGTAAATTACATAGAATTTCCTAGGATTTTGTAGGAATATGTAGGTAGATGATCATATTATATGAAAGCAATGACAGTTTATTGTTTATTTTCCAATCTTCAGTATCTTACTTATATTTCTCACATTATTATATTGGTGAAGTCTTTCAATTCAATGTTGTATAAACTTGATCATAGCAGGCATTCTTGTTTTGTTCCTTTAGAGAATGTTTAGCACTTCACTATTAAAAATGTCTGCTGTAGGTTATTTTTAGATATTATATTTACTAGTTTGAGAAATGTTGCCAAGAGTTTTTAGTTTGTTTTACCTTTCTCTTTAAAGTGCAAATAAATACTAAATTTTGTTGAATGTTGCTTCTAATATGAGAAAATCTTGTTTTTCTTTTAATCTATTAAAGTGGTGAATTACATTAAATCATTTCCTAATATATCAATACTGCTTTTCTGAGATGAATCCAATTGGTCATAATATAGGATCTTTTTATACAATGCTAACTTCATATGCTAATCTTTTGTTTTTATTTTTCTATGTTAATGAGTGAAAATATCCTATAGTTTTCTTGTACTTTTTTTTATATATTTTTTGTAACATGGCAATACCTTACAAAACAAGTTAGGGAGTAACTTTTCATTTATTTAGTTTTTGGAGCATCACTGAAAATAAGAATTCTCTTTTTCTTAAATATTTTATAGAACTCATGATTAAAAGCACCTAGTTCTATTGTTTTTGTGGAAAAATAGTAAACAACTGATTAATTTTCTAGTATAATAGGATTCTTCTGATTTTTTTTGTAGTCAGTTTTAGCTAGTTATATTTTCCTAGAAATGCCAATTCATTTAATTGTTCAAACTTATTTGCATAATAGTGTCTTTTTAATCAGCGCTACACTTAAATCCTTTTTTATTTACTAACTTTGCTCATTTGTTCTTCAATTTATTTATTAATGTATTTATACATGTATGCATATATATATATATATATCTTCAGTCTAGTCATTTAAATCTACATGCTACTTATAGCCTATTAATATTTTCTTAAGAAATTTTAAAATTAATAATAATTTTAATAAAGTCTATATTTAATCCATTCATTGACTTCTCTGAAGCAATTCTAAAAATTTAGAATGCATTGTAAACACGCTTTTCTCCAGTTTATGTCATTCTCACACATTGTCTTAGTTCTGCTATATTAATTGCATAGATTAGGCAATCATCACTTTATATGATCAAAATCTATATAAATTATCTTCACATACCTTATTTTCTGTGCTCATCATTCCTATTTGCACATCAGACTTTGAGAACATTTTGTTCTTCATGAAGTTCATTCTTTAGATAACCCTTTAGAGAGGGTCACCTGGGAATAAACTTTCTTAGTTTCAGTATAAAATATTTTTATAGACCCTGTCATATAATTCTAGATGTGCAGGTCATAGTCTTCTCAGGTCTTTAAAGGTCATGCTCTCCTCTAGATAGTTTTCCTCTTACTGCAAAATCAGCCTAGTTTTCATTCCTCCATAAGTAATCTTTTTACTCAGTTCTTTTTGTCTTGAAGTTTTATTCTACTGCAGTTTGTCAAGTGTGGATGCCTTTTTCTAGATCTTGTCTGCGATTCAATGAATTGTCTCTCTCTGAATTTTTTCATCTAATTATGGAAAGTTCTTGAACATTAACTCTTCACGTATTGCGTTCTCCACACTTTCTCTATTCTCTTATTCTAGAATTCTAAGTAGTTGTATGTTTTACCTCCTTACTCCACCGTATATGTTTCTTAACCTAATTTCAATATTTCACTAATTTCTGTGTCTCTCTGTTCTACAAACTGGATGATTTCTTATATGTTGTCCAATCTACTATATCTCTCTTCAGCTGTGTCAAATCTCTTATTTAGTCTATCCATTGAGTTCTCATAATTATTATTTATATATTTTTATTTATAGAGGTTCTATTGGTGGTTTGTCCCAAAAATATTCCTGAAAATTTAGAAGTCTGCTATTCCATTGTCATACACTTTCTGTCACATTTTTCCAAATTCATTAAGCATACAAATTTATAATAAGTAAACCTGTAGTCTTTATGTATTTTCTAATTTTTGAATTGAGACCTCATATTCGAAAACCTTTATAAGGGTTTTTTACAGCCCTGATTTAACATGTATTTCCCCACAGAAGATAAATGTTGCTTCTGCCAGGTGGCCAGATGCACTAGCAACCCAGGATCAATTTAAAGTAAATCTTCATCTTGGGGTTTTAGACCACACAAATAGAGTGAATTCTGGTCCAGAACCTGAGTAATGCCTCGTTTGTGGTTACAAATTCTCAGGGAAGGCATTTTTTCTCCTTCCATCTACAGCCAAATTTTTTAGTTTTTCCTTTTAGTGTGGTAATTTTTCTAGTTTATCCTTTACTAAAAGATGTTGCTTTTTGAAGGTTATGTCATCCAAAAGACATTTATAATTAAACATCTTCTCATGGTTAGTCTATGCACTTTATTACCTACAGTCCGCACACTTGGTCCATTTGGACCACCAGGGACTGGCAGATGTCTCTCTGGGCATCTGTCCAATTAAGGGCTGTAATAGATCTCTGGGTTTATGCTCGCTTGTTCTTTTGGCCTCTATGGATCTGCCTCCTTCATTTCTTGCCAGACTAGTTAAACATTTAAAAAGAAGTTTTTTAAAGAATTTCAAACAGCATTTTTAGGATTTTTGTATGAGGAGGTTTTTTTCTAAAAAATATCTAATCTGCATATTGCCATAAATGAAAGTCCAGAAATTATCCATGCAAATAATTTAATAAGACTCTACTTATTCTTAAATCATCTAAAGAAACTTTTATATTATAACTTCAAAAAATAGGGAAAAAGTTGCTAAATCAGGTTTCACTTGTTACTATTACTTAAATCATAAATTTGAAGATTTACTCTTCCCATGTTTAAGTTTATTTCACTGTAAATATTTTTGCTTATGTTCCACTATGAATTTGATTTTTCAGATGTGTACCCAGAACTCAAAATGAAATATATCTTCTGATTTCCACATGTCTTATAACTGTGTTATAAGAATATATCATCTTATCATAAAAACAAACATTTTTTCATCCACTCATGAGGATTTGTAGCTTGCAGTCTCCACTTCCATGCATGTGGGTAGTGGGCAGTTTGGTGGAAAAGGGGTAGTGCTGGGGGTGATGACAGCAATTAACAAGCAACATCATTCAAATTACTCTAAGGACACTATTCCCCAATTTTTAAGTAGGAATACAACATTTACTCTTCTTTTTTTCGGGGGGGTATAATGTATTACTTCCTTTGAAACTTTACCTGATAATTCTCTTTTAGAGGACTTTCCAAACTCGACCTACACATGTATTACAATTGTATACCTCAACTCTATGCACTCAGTCAGAATTGATTGTGTTGCAATAAATCAATATATCCTTTAGCCAAAAGTGTATATGCATATATATGCGTGTATATATATATATATATATATATATATATATATACACACACACACACACATGCACATACACACACACACATTTCTTATTAACATTTCTTCATCTTGTCCAACTGGATTGATAACTCTTCAAGGCCAATGTCAAATAATATCATAAAAAATACTGTAATTATATGAGGTGATGAATGTGTTAACTAACCTTACTCTGATAATTGTTTCACAATGTGCACATGGACTAAATTATCACACTGTATACCTTACACTAACAAAAAGTTACGTTGTAGCTCAACAAAGCTGGAAAAATGCAATTAGAGGCAGCAATCCCTCTTGCCTTATCCCTAAATTAATGGAAAAACTTTGTTTCATCAATAAATATGTACATTTTAATTGCATCAAGGTATATTTTTAATTTAAAATGAATATAAAATGTTTTAAGTGATTTTTTCATAATTTATCAAAACTATCATGTAGTTTCTTCCTTTTCACTTACTATTCTGAAGTGTTTTAGATGGACGTCTACATCTAAATGACATTTTATTTGGAGCATGCACCTCTTTTGGAACCACATTTAGCTGTATTCTTCAACTTCCCACGTTCTCATTCAGTCTTCCATGATGGCAGTGCTAACACCCGCTAGTTTTTTTCTAATTCAAAAAGTTCCATCATTAAATTTTCCTTCATGTAACATATTTTCATCTTGCAATTCTAAATTCCAGGAAGAGTTCTGGAATGCAATAATCTGTTTCTCAAACTTGATAGGAAACATTGTATAAATTCTCTTTGCCTGCATTGAGCTTCTAGAACACTTTCCATCTTGTGGGGTAAGGAGTATAGCCGATTAGGAGAATCCAGAAAGGTCACAGCCAAACAACTTAAAATGTGAGTGACTCCAGAGTGAAGAAAAAGCCATGTACATGCTGAATTTTGATAACAAATAGCTCCATTTCTGTTGTGTTTATGTAAGTATGAAGAATACGTGGATTGGGTCAACTTTTCAAATAGTCAAGGATATTCTCTTCTGTTTCAAAACATGAATATTATTCTTCTCATTACCAAGCTCAAGATCTTGTTCAACAAATATTTCATTTGATTTCTGTTCACAGACACTTTTACAACTAAGTACAATGTAGGCTCAGCATATAGGGTAAAGGAAGGACATTCCATAACGTGGACAAGGCCTCCACAGTTTGAAAGGGCGTCCCATGTAGAAAAAAGCGTTGGGTTAGGGGGGCTCTGAAAAGCACTCCAACGGGAGCGCAGCCACAGGCAGCGGCACCTTAGAGCAGACTTCCGTAGAAGCCACGTAACAAATGATGGCAAATCAAAAGCTTTCATTCAAAGCCCTGTGTTCTGACAAGTGTGTGTGTGTTGAAAAAATAGGTGTATAAACTGCAACATTTGCCCTTTAAGAATTAACAGATTAGTTCAATTTATAAATCCATCTCTACATTGTTTTCAGATCTAGGGATGGGGGAGCACAGTGCTCATGCCTAAGTGAAACCAACAATATCTCATGATGAAGTGAAGGAATGACAGTGAACATATCAATATTGGCCGATATAATTACTACTATTTTCATGAAAAGGCAAACTAGAGAAACACATGTTATATTTTGCAATTTATTTTTAAAGAAATTTACCACTTGGCACAATTGCACACATTATCTTATAGATAATTTAAGAAGGGAGGCATGGAAGAAAATATAAAGACCAAGCACCCATTTGTCAGTCTGTTTAAGCCATTTCAAAAGTTGTTTTCTGTTTGTCTTCTGAACTTCAGCTCCAAATGAAGTGCGTGGACTAGTTAACTTACAGAAAATATATTTCACCAAAAAATGAGGGACAGTTAATTTAAGGACCATGAGTATCTTCATGTCTTCCAGAATTCAATGTCTTATATTTTTGAAAAACCTGTTTTCAGACTGCAAAGGAACAAAAGATTTGGGGCCAAAAACAGAGCAGAACGCAATGTCAGAGTAGAAACAGCAGCGAGATGGAGCATATGACTGGGACTTCACTTCTAACCCCGTAATTTCCTGTGTCATCTATACAGGGTCTCCTTGATCAGAACAAGTTGGAGTTAGATCATAGGGTCCCGTTAGTCCCGTCCCACCTTGAGTTATATAACCTGCGGGACATCCTTCTGCAGTGCAGAGAAAATTGGGCTCAAACACAAAGACTCTGTGTTGCAGCCCCGACTCTGCTGTGAATTTATTTCATGAGAGCAAATGTTGTTAGGCCTCAGATTATTTGTAATATCCCTTAGACTTTTGAAATTGTATATTAATTATGAATATTTGGAAGTATGTTTCAGGGTATACCCTGCATTACTGTGAGTCAATAGGGGGAGCTCTCACATTGCTTTTTTTATGTATCCCACAAATAACAGACTTTACATGACCTTAATTGCAAAGATTGGGGTGGATTATTTCATAACAATCAGGTATTTATAAAACAGAAGAACCTCATTATCCACTCCAACAATGTCAATCGAGGTGGCCCATCTACTGTGTGCCTTTAACTCGAGAGCTTTTTCATTATCCATCCAAGCACCCATTTGTCAGTCTGTTTAAGCCATTTCAAAAGTTGTTTTCTGTTTGTCTTCTGAACTTCAGCTCCAAATGAAGTTAAATAATCTACCTTTGATTTGTATTCAAACCAATGAGAACTAAAAGCAGCAGGAAAGGTTTATAGAGATTAAAAAGCAGGAAACCATTTTGTTAGGTCCGCGCTTCTGTGGGTTGAACTTGCTACACACACAGCCTGACATGTGCACTTAAATTATTATTATTCAATTATATATTTCAGGGTTTGGATTCTCTGTTCTTTATTGTTTTTTTTTCCCCCTCAGTGTGTTATATGTAATTTACTGCCCTAACTCATGAAATGTAAAAGCAGTTCATCATTGAATCTTTAGAAGGTTTGCTTTCTTTAATTGAAACAGATCTCTTTTACGTTAATTAGAATATGAAACATGGGTTGTGAACTGTTAGCTTTCAAATGAAACCCATACATTAATGTTCAGGTAAAATGGAAATGATACAACACAATTTTAATAGATATTTCTTCAATAAAGTTGTGGTTTATTTTTAGGATGGAATTTTATTGCTCTTGGTGATTTATACCTACTTTATCTAAAGGTTCGTGGTGGCCAGCAAATAACGGCTCGTATTTTTTGGACATTTTTCCCTGAAAACATAACTACATTTTAAAATATGGAAAAGTAATTTATAAGCGAAATGAAAAAAGCTTACATGGAAGATTACATAAAATACATCTGTCTTTTCAAGGCATTGAGATATATAAACAACTCGTTAAAACCTTAAAATGCCAGAGGAAGGACAAAGATTCTTTTATTGCAATGAACTTTTGAAAATGTCTTTTTTTAACTTTAAAGTAGTAAAATTTTACTTTACATCTGAATAAATATCTTGATTAAAGTATGTGTGCACATATATCTTTACATAATATCACTTCAAGAGCTTTCTTCAAAGGACTCGGTGATAAAGTAAAAACATAGAAAAAACAAATAAGTGTGGCAGCCAAGAAACTTTTTCAATGAAAGTAGAGCCTTTTGTTTTTGACTGCAAAGTTTTTTCTTTTTATGTCAAATGAAATTTTGAGATCACCTATGAGTTTGGAACTGAATCCTTGACTGCCAAATCTGATTCCAATCTTTAAAATCTGTTTTTGTAATACTGCCAGCAATGCACTAACTTTAAATAAGTAGCCAGACATATTGGCAAAAATATACGTGGTTAATCAAATAAAACTATGTAGCAGTTTGGGAACAATCAATCAGCTTTCAGAATCTTTTAAGTATGAAGCTGCTGAGAAGACATCTTGACTTGCAGTGAAATAATGCAACTGAACTGCGTGAGCCGCTGCTGTTGAATTCATCTTCCCCTTTGTTTTCCAGTTTTCATAGACCTGCCTCTTAACTATGAATTTTATAAGCTTTTGAAAGAAAAAGCTGGCAAGTCTACAACTTCAACTAACAGAGAGAGAAGTATACAGTTGGAAGCTGAACACACTTCCAGAACTGCCAACTTGAACTTACCTGATTAACTATTATTGTATGGATTGCACTTGAAATGCCTCATGATGACTGACATTATTTCACTGAAAAGGAGCACATGTGTGTGAAGGGACTTAAGCACTTTTTACTGTGTTTCATAACTTGGTTATGATTCTTTTCAAATAAAAGGTAGCATTACCTAAAAAACAAACCTGATACCCGAACATTAACATGTTGTATTCTTTACAAACTCCATTTCTGTTATGTGAAAAATTATTACTATTTTTTAATGCATGTCAATTCCAGTCCTGGAAATACTCTACTTATCTAAAAAATAAATTTTGTTTTAAATCAGAAGCCAAAATTTTATTTTACAAATAAACTATTTATGAAACAATTCTAGGCCCTGTAGTTAAATTACAGCATTACACTTTTATTTTATTATTCATTCTTCTTTTTTTTTTGTATTCATAGGTGTAATCACATGGAATTTTAAGACTTGAAATGCTAATGGAAAATTTGGCTCTGTCAAACCAAAATATCAGATATAACCAAATTTAAAATTCAACTTTTAAACACTTGAAAATATTGCTTTTCCCTTTTCAGTGTCTGAGGTTAACTTTGCTTAATCTTAATAGTGGCCAATAACATTAGTTCTTGACACATTAAGTTTCTTTATAAGGTTCTTTTGGCAGGGAAGGGTGGATGTTTCTCATTTATACTTATAGTATATTTTAGTATAGTTATAGTATGTTTTATCAAATATCCTCAGATTTCATCATAGAGATAAATCTGAGGATTATTTCTGTTTTTTAAAATTTTTAAAAAGATTTCATTTATTTATTTTCAGACAGAGGGGAAAGGTGGGAGAAAGAGAGGGAGAGAAACATCAAAGTAAAACATCATACACCCCCTACTGGGGACCTGGCCTGCAACCCAGGCATGTGCCCTGGACCGGGAATTGAACCAGAAACCCTTTGGTTCTCGAGCCGGTGCTCAATCCACACCATCCAGGGCTGAAGTTTATTTCCGAAGTGGAGATGAATACATATATGGAAAACACATGAGCTACAGTGGTCAAGTTAGTTTTGGAGCAATATTCATAAAAGCAATGGATGTAATGCTGAATTCAGAGCTGGAGAAAGAAAGCTTTTGGTTAAATAACTGATGTCTATTTTTAAATATATCTATCTCTGTATATCTGTATGTTTTAAATAAGACATCATGTTTTTCTACATTTGTTTTAAATATATATGTGTATCTGTTTCTTGAGTACTCTTACATTTATTAGAAGTATCACCCTTATGGAAGTCAAAGAGTAGGTTACCATAAATAAACCCCAGACAAAACAGCAATGAGAAAAAAAGACCAAACTCCTGCCTCACCCCACCTTTCCACCACCCTTACCCCCACCCTTGGCTGCCTTAACTCTTTCTTAATCTCCTGGGCCCAGGAGAGAAGCCTTCTCCACCCACCTGAATTTATCCATCTCTCCCCTGAACCCGGACAACTTCGTTATTCTAGGACTGCACACTCTAGTGTCAGGCAGGAAGTGGTAACTGAGGCATGCGCCAGTCGGTTCTGAAACAATCCAGCAAAACCGACAGCCCCTGTCAGGTTTGGTTTTTAGGGGTTTTTTTGCTTTTTTGGATTTTCTTTTTTTTTTTTTTGCTATGTGGGAATGAAGGTACAGTGTTGTCAAAGCTTAAGACTTTTCAACTCTTCGAGAAATTCAGATGTTTTAAATGTAAAATATCCTAGCTTTTAAATTATAACTCAATATTTTTAAAAACACCCTGTGAACGAAGACAATATATGAACAAGTTATGGATGTCACATGGGCCATGAATGTGGTCTCTAAGTAGGATGAAGGTGCCATGAACGTCATCCTTGAATTAAAAATGTAATGAAAAAAGTAAAACACATCCCTACCAAGTTGGAAAATATATTTATATGTATGTTTTTATCTACATTTGTTTATATTATCTTTAAATTCATACTAAAGCTTATATATAAATTTATGTAATATAATACATGTTATGTACTGTATATAATACTTTATACTTTTATTTCCATGAATATATATGTTTATATTTATATTGCCGTATTTGACAGGTTGGGGCTCAGAATAAGGAAACTTAAGATCAAGGTAAACTGGGATGGCTGGCTACAAGAAGGGTACAGTTGTAAAAATGCCGACCTTATTGCTTGGGTTTGAATCCAAGTTTTCAGGCAGCTTGTTTTTCTGACCTTTAATACCACCTCTGAATCTCTGATAAACACAGAGCTAAGCTGAGAAGAAAAGGTATTTACAGCACCACCTTTGGATAACTTTAAAGCTGCTCAAGTGCTTTCACAGTGACTGGAGGGGATGGAATGCTGGGAAAATAACAGCACTGGAAACAAAGCTGACTGGTTTTATCTCAACTTTTTATATTCAACTGAAGCACACTTCACCTGTGAATAGTGATGATTAAGTTTCTTTCAAGGGAATGGGGCCTGTAATTCATGAATGCTGCAGGTGTGAACCCCTACAAGCCTTTTCTCTGAGTGAAAGAACGTTAATCATTATTCATGGGTGAGATAGTCCATTTATTCCACACCAGAGAAGGAATTCCGTTTTTTATCTTCTCAAAACATGAGACCTTCAATTTTATAAGCTTCACAACAATGAAAGATTCTTTCTTAGAATTATGTTTATGAGGGTTGTTCTTATCTCATGCTTGTTTTTTTTTAAAAAAATACTTGAATTCGTAGTTCCTAAAATGTCTATACAAATCTGAGATAAAAATAGCAATTAATTAATTATTCAATAAAATGTCCAAAGACATTGGTTATTCTAGACCAATATTTATATCTATGAATAGAGAATAAATCCCATCACAATGAAGTCCGAGGGAGTGGTTGTACTGGATTTCGTTTGTACCAAATGTTGCTTGAAATAAGTGAGTCACTGGCTGGAGTTGAGACACCTTTTGATTGTTGTAGGCTTGTAATTTGTTGGGAAAATCAATTGACAGTGTACATTCCTGAATATAATATTTCTTGACGAGCTTTTAATGTTCTTATTTAATTCTCACCTCATACATTTTACCCACTTTCTAGCCATTTTTAAAGTGTTAAAAATAACTTGAAATACACATGTATGTACATACTCTTTTACATAGATAGGTATGGCAGCGTGCACATAGTATAAACCTTACAGTCCATGTGAGCATCGAGCTGATGCCGAGGACAAATCAGATGCCTTAATGGTTTAAAATCACTTTTCATTTGCTTGTGGCATTTTTATCATTTCTGACTTAAAAAAAAACTTAACTGCTCAAAAAGATTATGTTCAGAATATATGCTGACTAACCAAAGAGATTAGTTCATTAATTCTTCCCTACTGAGATACAGGTTATATATCATATGTATGTGACATAACAGAGAAATTCAGTCGTGTTGAACAGCCAATAGTTACATAAAAGTATGAAAGATGTTGGAAGAAAAACTGTAAATATTACATTAAAAATATAATAACTAAATGCCTGCCTTATTCAATTTAATCAGATTATCTAATTATATTACAAAACCAAAACTTAAATTGGGGACCAAAACCGTGCCCACTTCTTGCTAACGTTTTACCCTTAAAACAAAAAGAGGCTGCAACCCTAAATTTGGTCAGAAAGATGGTAGTAAGGTTACAGTTTATGTTTCTCCTGAAAGAGACAAGATTTGTTCTGTAGTTTGAGTCCATAGAGATTTTTTTCTTGGGAACTAGCCTGAATAAGTAGAAAGCTCATTCAGATTTGTTTTCCCTTTTTTTTAACTTTATTTGGGAGATTTTCCCCAATATTACCCAATACATAGTAGCTAAAGAATTGGGGTGAGGATAAGAAATTTAGCCACCACAAGCTCAGAAAAATGTTCACTTTTCTATTATTGGAAAGACCTGAACCTCGGCCTGTGCTACCATGTGCTGGGGTGAAACAGTCACGTACTATCTTAAGGAGAAATTGCCTCCCACATCTTATCAGTCATCTGGGTAAAGGATTACACGGTAGTTCTTATGGCTATGCCTAGCACAGGGACCTAACGCCAGGGACAATTCATAAATCATAACCCATCAGCCAGTCATTCCACCGTGTATTTCTGTTTGCTAAGAAAATGTACCTGTTAAAATTCACAGAAGATTGAACCATCTTCTCCAAAGCCGAAGATAAATTGAACTCCGCAGACCTGCACATTCATCAGCTGTGTCATAAATACAGCAGCTTCAAGAGGCATCTTAGCTGACCCTCTGACTTTCCATATCCAGGTGGCTTCTTGATGCCCGTACTGGATTGTGATGGTTTCTTCCCTAGCTACGTGGTGCGGCTTCTTCAATTCATCCTTAGTGACATGCAACTTACTACTGCTTCTCTCTTGCTTGTTCTCTCCTTGGTGTGTGAACTGAGTCTATTTTTAGATCCTGCCTGTTCTTCAGACTGTCTCAGGGTTGGCCTGTGAAAACACCAGTGTTCAGATCTGAGAGCTGTCAGAGCAGCCCACAAGTATATCCAAGGTCCACTTTTCCACTCAGTGAGAAATCTACTTCCCATTAAAAAACAAATTCTAGAAGGGAAGACGTATTTCATTGTTAAATGTTTCCATGCTTTATTGAATCCCAATACCAATGAACTGTGTTGTTGAATTTAAACACTTGGGTCTGTATTTCTCCAGAATCATACCAGGAACAGTGCCGAACGGCTTCCCCAACAACTTTCTCAAAGTGAAGTAGAAATTGCTCTCAAATGCTAGTTATAAACGTGTAATCTGAACTCCAGCCACTCCACAGGGCTGCAGAAGAATTTACGATGTGCTAAATATTTCCTTTGTTCTTCCCAGTGGTAGCCTGCTGTAGCAATTAGGAAGCAACTGGCTCCACATGTAAACTGCTAGAATTTTCTAAAGAATTGTTGATAACTGTTCAACAGGCTCAACGAACAGGGTTTTCTTATTGTGCTGAATTCTGATTTTTTTAATTTCCTTTCAAGGTTGCAGTTTTTGAAATTTTTGTTAAAATTTTCCCCCTTCTTTCCTGGTGCCTTTCCACTGCCCCTTTGCAAGGAAGGAGGAGAGGTCAGGATGACTGCTGTAAGCCAGTGAAGCCCAGGTTCTCAGACTCCTAACACTGCAATCCTTTCTAAAACCATATAAAGGTCCTTTGTGTTGCTATCACAAACACCTCTGACCTCCTCTTTCTCATTTTCATAGAAAGTGACAGCCCAGTCCCATCCTTCATAAAAGGGCAAAAAAATCTGCCAATACCGTACTTCTTTAGAAACCAGACACTATTAATCATCAGCAGGAGGCAGTATGGCTTCAATTAACTACACAGTATACAATAAATTCTCAGTTATTCAGTGTGCGTGTGCGTGTGCGTGTGTGTGTGTGTGTGTGTGTGATGAGCTTACTCAATGCTGGACACTCTTTTAAAGGCTTTACATGTATTAATTCTGTGAGGATGGTACTATCATTCCCATTTCAGAACTGAAAAAAAAAAAATAGAGAAGTTCAATATCTTGCTCAAAATCATGTAACTACTTCGTGGCAGTGCTACAAATAGTTCCAGAATAAAGGACTCAGGCTGAGAGAGCAAATGTTTTTGAGAAGCATTTTGGTAAAGAGGTTAAGAGCTAGATTGTAGCATCTGGCACTCAGTTGCTATGTAACCTTGGGGAAGTTGCTGGGCTTCTCTGTGCCTCAGATTCATCAACTTTAAAGTGGGATGATAGTGCCCAACTCACCAGGCTTTTGTGTTAGCATATATCACACACTCAGAACAGTGTCACATATACAGCAAGCACAATGTAGATGGTTCTTTTTGTAATGCATATTAATTTTTCACAAATAAGCCTTAAGGAATAGGGGGAAATTAGCTACATCCTTACCTCTAGGCTAGTTGCAAGAGATCCAACCTGACGTGTGTCACAGTTTCATGGAGAAAAAGTTCTGTACACAAATTATAATGCTTGTGATAACATACGGGTGCTATTTTTTTTAAAGGTAGGGTCATGACAACAGGATTGTGAACTCCAGCATTCTGAAAGGGAGTAGCATGTTCAGGGAAGACTTCATAAAATGTGCTAGATATTATCCTATGCATTATGAATGTGAATGAAACACTTGAAGAGATAAGCACTGTAGGAGTTATTCATCAGTGAAGTAGAGAAATCCCAGGCATGACAACAGCATAGGAAAGCAGGGACAAAGAGAGGAAAAGGTGTAGTGGATCTAGGGAACAGCTTGGCATGTGTTAGGATATAGGGCAAAGTGAGGAGGATGTGGCTAGAAACCTTCAGAAGTCAATTTATACACAGCTGATAGATTATCCTCTCAAAGGGACAATTTTGACCGAGATCCTTCCCTATTACAAAGCTGCCAACATTTCTCTGCCATTAAAGGTTGAATTGTGTTCCTCCAAAATTCTTATGCCAAACTCCTATGCCCCAGTACCTCAGAATGTGACCATCTTTAGAAACAGGATCATTGTAGATATAATTAGTGAGTTAACATTAACACGGGGTCATACTGTAGTAAAAAGGGTCCCTAATCCAATATGACCATGTCCTCACAAAGAGGGAAAATTTGGACACATAGACAGACACACCCAGAGAGCACACCATGTGAATATGAAGGCAGAGACGGGTGCTGTGTCTACAAGCCAAGGAAAGCCAAGGATTGTCAGCAAGCCACAGAAGCTGGAGAGATGAGTGGACCAGGTTCTCCCTCACAGTCTTCAAAAGAAATGAATCTTGTCAACACCTGAATCTTGGACTTCTAGTCTCTAGAACTGTGAGGCAATGTGTCTGTTATGTAAACCACCCAGATTATGGTACTTAGGAATGGCAGCCCTAACAAACTAGTAAACCTACAAGTACAACATAAGGGCTATGTTTCTAAACTTTTGTTTTTCTGAATTTCTTAAAATAATTGGTAAAAGACAGTAGGACTTAATAGGAAGATAATGGTATTGCATTTATACTAGCTCCCTTTCTGATACTGTGAATTGATATGCCTCATCCCAAATTGATGAAAACACAACATTTACTGTTCTTAAAAGATGTTCCTTATGTTCTTGCATTCTTGCCTTTATCCTTCATAATTTCTTACATCTAGAATGTGTTTTCTATGACCCATAATTGTGACTCAGATTTCTACTCATTCTCAAATATCCAGTGGAAGTGTCCCCTCCTCCACAAAGCATTTCTCTGAGCCTCGTTCTTAAATTTAATTTTTCTTTATGGTGTTTTATATATTCATGTATTCTGCTTTGTACCAGACAAGTAGCAAACCTTCTAATTGCCTTTTGCCACTGAGAAGAATATAAAATCTCTAGAGCAGCAGTAGTGATCTGTTTAGTCCTCATTTATTATATAAATTACTATATTTGGCACATGGCAAATCATTATCATTTGCATATTCATTGCAACTCTTTAAACTATATTCAACAGTTTTTAATTAATAAAATAGACTTAGTTTTTCATTATTGTAGTTGGACTCCAATTACACATATGTTATTCCACTTGTCATTGTTCTTTATTCATAGATACTTTGTTTCTTTAATTTAATAACAACTGTTTTAATATTCTGATGTACTAATTCTATCATCTCTCATTACTGGTTCTGTTTCTATTGACTGATTTTTGTCCTCATTATGGGTCACATTATTTTGCTTCTTTCCCTGGTTGGTAAATTTTGATTGGATGCCAGACATTGTGAATTTTATGATTTTTGGCACTAGATTAGGGTTTTTTTGTATTTTTGTTCTAGCATGCAAATAAATTTCTTGGAATCAATTTTAGGGTTTTTGTTTAAGCTTTGTTAGAGTGGTTCTAGAACAGCCTTGCATCTAGGGCTGATTTATCTTCATTACTGATGAAATGTCTTCTAAGGATTCTGTGTCCCATACATGAGGCATTTGAATTCTTGCTGAGAACACAACCTATTTCCATTCCTGTATGAATTTGGGGGAGGTTTCTCCAGACACTTCTCACTAGTGATTCTTTTTCTGGATTCAAGTGTTTTCCTCTTACACATCCATGTCATTCAGCCAGAGATTTAGGGGAGTTCCTCTGCAGATCTCTGGAGTTCTTTTCCCCTGTAGATCATCTTCCCTTATTCCGCCACTCAAATTCCAGCCGCCTGGGCCTCACTACACTCCCAACTCTGTCTCTTCAACTCAACACCGCTGAGCTCTGTTGGGGCTCATTCTTCCGCCACTGTGGCATGGCACCTTTCTCCTAGCAGATAACTGGAGCTCACTTTATTCATTCCCCTTCACTTGGGAATCACTGACCTGCTGTCTAGTGCCCGGAAAACCATAGTTTCAGAGATTCAGTCCTATTTTCTAGCTGTTTAAGGTAGAAGAGTACTTTTAACCTTGGTTACTCTAGAAAAGCCTGTGAAGTACCTATGCCATTGTACTTGTGAACATTAATTAGAAAGTGCTCTAAAGAGTATAGAGATTGAGTTAAATAATATTTGCTCTTGTGAATAAATTTGCTCTTGTGAATTCTTGTGAATTGCCCTTGTATCTTTCATTTTATGTGTATTTTCTTTTCCTCATGGAAGAACCATCTAAAATACAGTTTGAGAAAAAGATCTACAAGAACTAGGTAAATTCAGAGCTTTAGAGTCATTCAAATCTATGTTCTATTCCTGACTTCACCACCTCAAGTGACATTATAACCTAAGGCTACTGACTTAAATCTTATGAACCTGCCTTCTTTGATTGCAAAACAGAAGCTAACACAATAATCCCAATTCCTTCATGGCTTTTGTGGGGATTAAATGCCCATGATTCTCTGCAGCTTTTATAATGAAACTTTATTCTGAGGTCCATGCAACAGGATGGATCAAGAATTACGTGTGAAGTTCTTAGTGGAGTCGACCCCAAGACAAGCACCCAGTAAGTTTCCTTTCACATTCTCTTCCCCTCCAAACAACAAGGAACTTATTGTAATTGGAAAACAGGAGGAATGAGAGTCTAATCTCTGCTGTTCTAAAATTTGGGGCATTGTCCCAGGCACTGCTTTGCTCAAATGAGCAGGCAGATAACCCTTGTTCAACTATTTTACCACTCTATGTCTTCAGTGTGAGTCCAGAGTGTAATGATGAATTAGTTCATTTTTCATTTTGATAGACTTTCTTCACATTTTTCTTTTTCCACGAACCTAGCATATGATTTTGCTTATAGTTAAACCAGTATTTCTTATACCTTTTATTCCCTGTTTCATTGTTTCCTCTTGTTCTCGTATCCTCCACTGGTTTCTCCCAAAGGTTAATTTATTATCCTTGTATGTTATGCTCATAACTCCCACATATTCACTTTGATTCTGCCTTTGAAATTTCCACTAACATCATTTAGTTACACTTTATCATGGTTTTGTTCTTGATGTGCCATTGCTCCCACCATTACCACACCGTCATTCCGGTCACAAAGACTCATGCTTCTTCCTCTACTGTTCTCCGATTTCTATTCTCACATTATGAAGTCCTCATGATTATTCCTCTATGAGACCTCAGTCATGGAAAATGCTTTCTCAGAAGGAGTAATTTGTGGTAAAATGGAAAGAGGGTAGAATGTGCTGACCAAAAATCCGAGTCTGAATCCATGTCTGCAGGACATTACTTATCCTTAAAATAAGGATCATAATAAACCCAGATACTTGTTATAAAAATAAAAATGAGGTAACCTGTGGAGTGCTTAACAGAGTAATCAGCATGCAGAAGGTGCTTAATGACTGTTAGTGTTTCCATACTGTCTATTTCTAAATCCTGCTTCATGCTTGGGCTTTGGTAAAAACCTTCTGGTATTTTACTCACATTTAAGTGTTTTCATTTCCATTTTTATGAGCAGGAAATATTCATCTTGAACAAGGCTGTTGAGGATCATATAAGATATGTAAAAATTGCTATGCATTTATATCAGTTAACATGTGTTTTGCTGTAACTAAAACTATTCAAGCTTAAACAATGAAAAAAAGTTAGTTTGTATAGGAAAAAAAACAGAGGTAGTGCAGACTTCTAGATGGTAGAGTCAGCAGGTTCCTTCAAAGCTCTTTTTCTCTAACTGTTGGTTTCATGCAAAAACAGATGCTCTCATGTCGAAAAATTGAGGTTTTATTTTTTTCCTCCTGCTCATCCCGTAGAAAAGAGAAATTGGTTCCCTGTATCTTTATTACCTTCAGCAAAAGTTCCCTGTCATCTCATTATCCAGAGTCATGTAATAAGCCTCCTTTCTCAGGCAACCATTGACAAGAGATAATAGGGTTATCTCTGACCAAATTGGCCTATACCTTGAATGAAAGAAAATTCTTCTCACTGTTATTGCTGCTACTTGGTGAAGGAAAGGTAGCATGATGCTGGAAGTCACCTCAATATTTAATGTCTGTCTTACAGGGTAAGACCTTGTTTCACCTGTTTTCTTTAATGCCGAATTCCTGGTGCCTAAAAGAGTGACTGGCATGTATAAGCCAATCAGAAATATAACAATTGTCAAGTGAATATTGGTTGTCCTCACTGGATGAGTTCATATTTCTTGGAACTATATTGCTGTTCCTTTCGGATCTTATAAATACTTGTTGAATGGATTAACTATCAGAATAACCTAATTGTGTGCTTCTAACCTTTGTTAGAAGGCTCACTTTCTTTTCCGTGCATACCATTTAAAATATTTTTAAAGTTTAAGTGATTTTTTTGGTTCAATTTCTATTTCTGATCCGTGCATACCTTCTCTTTTCCCATCACAAGCAAAGGCAAACTCTTCCCTTGATCAGGGTGCATAAATCTTCCACATGCGTGACTTTTGCAAATTTTCAAAAGTTGGAATGATTTTCTTCTTAAAACAGACTATCTCTCTGAAGGCTTCCAAGATCAAACATTTCCAGCTCTAGTCACTGAATCCCAGCAAAACCTCAATGTTCTGGCACTTTTCCTTTATCTTTTGGAATATTTATTGGTATGTTTCAGCCTTTCTTGCTTGCTCAATAATATGCCCTGGAGAACTATGTCTATCCTGGGCAATCTATTCCCTATGCAGGATACAGAGTACAGTAGGCATTGGCAAAATATTTTTGAATGGCATAGAGATGACCAAGATAAAAGATAATAGCATTAATATTACTAATAAGGCAAATGCTGTTGCTTTTAATGTCAAATATATGGAATATTTAAACTGTAAGGTATACTAAACAGATATAAGTAACTTAACATTCAGATACTCTTGTCTTATTTCCAAAGATTCTGATATAAGTGTATGGTAGTGCTGAAAAAAATCTGCATTCTTATCAAATGTTTCAAATGAAAATTAGATAAACAACATTTCGCTGAATGGGTATTATTCAACCAACCTCTCTTCTCACATTAATACAAAAATAATAAAATAAGGCTTAATGTCCAATACTAGGTAAACTAGTAAATGAATATTGCTGATCCCATTAGTAAGAGGTAACTGCAACTACTAGAAATTTAAAAATATATTCAAAGAAGGGTCAGGGATGGAGGAGGTTCAGAAAGAGCATACCATAGAGGGAGGCTGAGTTCTGATTGTGAAATGCCTTGACTTCTATACTATGGGATTGGGACTCTTCTGAAACCAGTGGGGAGTGTTGGAGGGTTTCTGAGCAGGGAATAACACAATATAATATGTGTTGTAGAAAGCTGACTTTGTCTGTGTGTGATGGATTGACCAGCAAGAGGAAGCTGGAGGCAAAGGAAAATCACATGTGATCAAAACCACAAATGTTTTCTTCAGGCCACAGGGACAGGTAAGGCCCGGCTGTACCATGAATCAACACAAAGCAGGTATTGTGAGGGTCTATGTTCACCCTTTGGAGTCAAAGTGATTCATCTCCTTGAAGCAGGTGACTGACCACGATTGGCTGCTCAGTCCAGAAAAGAACGTTTTCAAACCTAACACACTCTTTGCTGAGTTGTAAAACATAAGGTAGCCTAAGAAAACCTTTTATTTTTCACGTGCTAATAATAATGGAAAGTACAGCTTAAAGCTAGCAACTTATAAGAAGCTGCAAATTTTTTACATCAGCCATATATCATTAACATAATTATTTAAAGAGAAAAACGTCAATATGTTGAGCGAATGGCTGAGACATATTGTTTACATGTTGAGTGAGCTTCAGTTGGAGCAGAGACTTAATCCCCCAGAGCTGGCAGCATCGGGGCCAGGTGTGAGGAAAGCCCTGATGTTCTATACTTAGAGTGGAGGAAATAGGCCGCTGAGGGTGGCCAGGGAGACAGGCTTTCCCCTTATTATGAAAATGTTCTCTGGCTTTGCCACATATCTCCACCGACATTGCTCTTTTATCATCTTTCCAAGGAGTCCGCTTGCTGGACAAAATGATAGATGGTAAAATTGGAGACACTTGAGTTTGTTTCCTTTGGAGAGGGACCAAGGAATGAGGGATATTGAGACTGTGCCCAGAAAGAAGTCAACATGAAGAGCCAAAAGTTATCAGGAAGACAGGGAATGTTAAATGAGATATTAGCTAATTTTCCTATTTTCTTAAATGCTAAAGACAATCTTTTTTTAAAAAAATCTGTATAAATCCAACTGATCATTCCCTAATCCCTCTCTTGGAGCTTCCTTCCAACCCTCCCGGCACCATTTCAGTGTTACCCCAACCTTAGCCTTCGTCACACACGCAAATCCACTTCTGTGGAAACATCAGCAAGACCAAAGTGTAGATTTCATTTTAAGATGAAGTAAGGAGAGCATTTTATTATAAAACCATTTGAAATATTCCCTTTAGGCATTTCTACAATGTCCATCTACTGACCTGCCCGAGAAGCCTCCCCTGTCCCCTCTCCTACAGCAGCAGCCGTCTCCCTTTCCTTCCACCCCTCTCCCTTCCTCTCCTCTCCTCTTCTGTTCCCTCTCCTTACTCCTCCCCACTCTTCAATCAGACAGAACAACACTGCTTAAGTCCCCAATTTGCCATCACTCCTGGTCCTTAGCAAGTCAAAAAGTCCCCAATTTAGAGAGAGAGAGGTTTGTTTTCCCCCTTGTTATTACATCTGCAGAACTTTCTCTCTTTTTTTACCTACTTTTCATTTATTTTTCCTATCAGTGAAAAAAATTAAAAGATAGCTAAGTAAAGAGGGCAGCGTTTTCATGGTTATATTTTCCACAAATTGTGCGATCAAGGGAAGTCTCAGGCTTTCTCTCTTAAGCCTTCCTCACGGAGTTTACTCTACGGTGTCCATTGTGCATTGGGTACTGCATTTCTGAACTCAGGAAAATGCCTGGATGGAAAAGACATGCTGCCCCATATCCATATAGTTCATATTCTGAACATTAATATTTCAAATGAGTATTTCACAAGGGGTCCTCAGGCAACTATTCCCCATAGGCCTGACAACTGTCATGCAAATATATTACCTTTAAAATTGTTGAAAAGATGATAAATTAGGAGAATTAACTCGGGGGTTGAACCACTCTTTAGGCTCCGCCAGCTAAGATTCTGACTGCACCCCAATCGTGGCAGAGAGGGAGCGTTTAATCTACACCTCATCTGGCCCTATGAAGAATTTCTCAAGTCACCGGTAGAAAAAAATCTACCAAGTAGTCCTTTAATTGAGGATTGAGTAATAAACTCAAACTTGGAGGTAATGAAGCAGCAGGGCCAGGTACATAATCTGTGCCCAGTGGAAAGTGAAAAGGCAGGGCCCCTTGGTCAAAAGGCAAGCAAGAATGTTATTAAAGTTCCTAAAATCTAAAGCTTTTTTCCTTATTTCTGTGGTATCTTGCTCTCAACTTACCATGATTTTTTAAATTTGCTTTTCATGTTCTAAGCAAATAAAAATTAAATTTTTAAATTAACACACATTTTGCCATTCATCTTTATATGGTGCAGCCCATTTTAAGTGAAAATATAAGAGCATTTATCTCATCTGTGAAATCACCAAAATCATACCATTTATCTTTTCTTAGCTCATACATGCATATATACTTCTTTCTTACTAGAACAGCAAAAGGATTACACAAAGCACAAATGTTTTTTATTTCACCTGTCAATACACACACATTTTTGCCAACAGTTTCTACCTTTGGCTTAATAATGCATACAGGAAGACTAAAAGAAAAAGAACCTATGGGATGCTTTATTTTTCCCTTTGCTTCTATGTCATCATTTGCAGCCTAAGGGTTGGCTAATCCAGGAAAGTGACATAAAAAAGAAAGGATATGAGAGGGTTCTTTGGACATAGTGTTTCTTAGAACATCATCGCCTTGTTTTCTGTGTTCAAAGCCTGTTCTGGTTCTTAGGGAAAGCACGGCCTCTCGGAGCTGTCAGCACCCCTGCACACTCAGTTGTAGACATAGCATGCTCAGCTTGTACTCAGAGTCTCCCTGAGCTCTCACACATTGAGTTCACTGAAATTCTTTGCTCACGGCAGGCCAGGAACAGTGGACACATATACTGAGCTTATCTCCACTCTCGAATACTTAGTTGTCTCATTAGATTTCACTTGTAAAATTCAAGTTCAAAATAAAATTATTAGGACTTTCAAGAGGGTGATAGCAGAATATTAAACTGAGTGTGAGCCCTTTCTGAGTGGGGGACCCTGCTCAACTACACAGATTATGTTTCCAGAAAGCAGGGCCTGTGAAGCGGCCAAGTAGTTTGTCCTGCCCCCTCTCCCCTCCCATTATTCTCACTGGTATTAGGCACCTAAGTAAGCTATCTCCTCAGGATTGGCAGAGAAGTCTTGCTTTCTGTTTTTTCCCCATTTTCACAGTTCTTCCCTTTTTATCTTTTTTACTCTTCACCCTGCAATCAGGCTCTTTTCATACTGATAGGCAATGTTTTAGCTCTGTAACTACCTGCAAGACCTGAAAGAATGGGTTAGGGTGGTTTGAGAGAAAGATCCCCATTCTAGTAACCTTTCTTCAGGAGGTGTTTAGCATGTTGAAGGTGAAGGGTATTTTATGACATTTTTGGAGTGGATGCTGTGTTTAGAATCACTTGTAAATATAGGTAATGAAGAGCCATAGAGTTAAAATAATAAACTAAATTGAAAAAATTAAAAATGTTTTCTTTTGGGAAAGTCTTTTTGTCATATAGCATGGACTTAAACTGGAAAAATCAAGAACAAATTATGGAGAAGAGGGAAAAGAAAACCATTCTCACAGCCTTTTATAAAATGACAGTTGCCCAGGATACTAGTCCTGAATGACTCTACGATCCCTTGATTTCACTTACGTGATAGGGGTCAGAGAGTCGAGAATTTTTTAGTGGACAGCTTCAGAGGGAAAAATATCTCCCAACCAGAAGTGGCTGTCAGCAGAAAGGAGACAGAAGGCAGGTGAAGGAATGCAGGTAACTCTTCCAGGAGCTTCAGAGAACAGATGCCTTGGACAGTAGGCTTGGTCTTCGCAGTCAGCTGGCAGCTGTGGTCCTTCATGGGGTTACACACGCTTGGAGGTGGCATTGGAGTCTGTTGTGTTGAAAAACACCAGGAATGCCCTGGGATATGGGTTCAGCAAGTCCAGCCCCTCTCTGCCCTACTTCACGATCCAGCTCTTCTGAGGGCTTTCATAGTTCTCTGTTTCAATCGTAAATGAGGGCAAGTAGGAAGAGGAGCTCAATATCCTTCCCTGCCAAAGCTGCACATAGGAGTTCCCATTAGACCTTGAGAGCTGACATTTTGGCCCCGACAACTGAATTAAGTGAATTCTTTGTTCCATTCTATTAGAACAGAAAGAATACTATACTTATTCCACGTGAGTTTTGATTTTACCTAGCTGTTTGGTTTGGGGTTTGGGTGTTCTGGGTTTTGTTTTTGTCTTAACTTCTTTCAATGATACAGGCAGTTCAGAGGGCGGTGGGTTTCTTGGGATAGTTTTCTTTATTTATCTTGTGAACCTGCTTCTTATTTGAATTAAAGCCATGTGTGGAAGACGAAGAGCACTATTGGGTTCTTATACAAAACTTTTGGATTTTAAGGAAGTTTAGGTAGTTTCTCTTAAATAATGATGTCAGGGTAAATGGAAACAAACTGAATGCTTAATGCTTTTTTACATCAATCTTTTTCACTTACTGTGCAAAATCTACTAGAGAAACATCATATGCTTGCTATCTTATCTGGAACTTCCCATGCATAAATTTCAAGTTAACGTTTTTTGTTTGTTTGTTTGTTTGTTTGTTTGTTTTTTATAGAGGTAGGGGAAGGGAAGGAGAGAGGGAGAGAAACATCAATGTGTGGTTGTGTCTCACACATCCCCTACTGGGGACCTGGCCCACAACCTGGGCATGTGCCCTGTCTGGGAATCGAACCAGCAACCCTTTAGTTTGCAGGCCTGTGCTCAATCCACTGAGCTATACCAGCCAGGACCAAGTTAATGTTTTTAAATGAATAAATAAGTCAAGTCCTGAAAGGTAATATGGTTTTTAATTCTACTTTTAAATGTATAAAAGTCGAAGTCTCCTCATAGTTTGGTGATCTAAAAACACATTTATATGTGAACAAAATAGAAACATGGATACTTGAAGCAAACTAACAGTTGGACAGCGGGAACTAGATGAAAGAAGGTAAAGGGATTAGCCAAAATCATACATATATAACACATATGCAGACACAACAGTGTGGTGATAGAGGGAAAGGGGGGCAGAGACTAGATGGAAGTGGGCAAAGGGGTGGGAATTGACACTATCTGAAATAGTGTCAATAATAATGATGAAGTTAAAAACTAAAATAAAATAAAAACATTTTAAAAAATTGTATTAAAGAGGCAATATAGTTAGAAAGACCCAGAATATTCATTCATTTAGAGGTTGATATTCTCAGATCTAGCAATAAAATTAAAATTTCAGAAAAAATGAAATTTTATTATATTATTATTGTCAATTCCATGGAAGAAAACTAAAATTCTTGTATTTTTGTGAAAGTTTTCCCAAACCATGCCCCAACTTCAGATTGTATTAAAGACTGGATAGTACTTACAGTTGTTCCAGAGCCAATTCTATTCAAATATTTCAAAATCCTTTAAAATGGTTTGATAAAAGCAACTTAAAGATATTATTTTCACTCTAATGTATTTAACTCAATGTATTTTTAAAGTCCTAAGTACAGTTATTTGACAACAAACAAAGCGTTCAAAAGTAGCGTAGAGGATCTCACCTGTATGTACCACCTGAGAATGAGTGCCTTAGCACACCAGACTCTGATAATTTTTATATTGCTTGCCAGACAGCTCTGAAAAGTCTCTTATTATTTTACATCATCAGCACAGCCCCTAGCAAAGTGCCTCAAGAATCTTTAAAGACCACTACACTGATAGGCATTTACTCACCCCATCCATCTCTTTGAGAATCGTGAGGTTTGATAGATCAAAAAAAAAAAAAAAAAAAACTCTCTGTCTCTCTTTCTCTCTCTCACTCTCATTTTCTCTTTTTCCTTAATGAAGCAGCTACCCTCTAAACTGGATCCCATATGGTTCTGTTAAAGAAAGGAAGGGGGAAAAATTAAAATCAGTTCTCATTAATTAGGAGAAAATTGCATATAAAAAATTGAAAGGTCTTTTCATACTTACGGCTGACATTTCTACCAAAGCCTTAAGTGACTGCTGGGCCAAAAGGGTTGTGTGTTTTTTAAAGGAGACAAGTGCTCCCGTCCAAGTCCTCGCTGGGACCTGCTGCGAGCAGTTTTAGGTCACCAGCCGCTCTTTCTATTTTAGTCTATGTCACTGCTTGAAGTTGTCATTAATTTGGATGATTCTAAAAATCATAATTATGACAGTTCTGATATTTGATAAGAGTAACTTACATTCAATCTTGCCAAGAAAGTCATGGTGCATTTAGCAGAAAGAGGAAAAAAAAATCTATATAGTGACAAGGAATATCTCCCATAGAAGCAGATCGCAAGAGTCTTGATGGGGCTTAACTTGTCCTAGTAAGTAATTTGTGGAATATTCCATGCTTGCTAATGAACTGTCCTGCATTTTAACTGTATTTTCTATTGGTAGTAATGTGTGTTGGATTTGGTTTTGTTTTTAATCTAAAAAATCATTTATGGACAGTATTTGTACCTAATTTTAATTTTAAGTCATTAAAATTGTATATACAAATGCTTTTTGCACCCACAGTATTTTATTTAAACTCTCAACTTAAACAATCATGATTTAAGAAAAAAAAAACCTAGTATCATTTTTAGATTCATTTCTCTCTCTCTCTCTTTCTCTTATGCTCCTGATTTCTTTTCTTCTTTTAATTCAGTTTTAACAGCTGATTTCCTAATGGATTTTCAAATTCTTCAAAGTATAAAAAGAAAAAGGAAAGGTTTAAGGAATTAATAGTGAATGTATAAGATGTTGAAGCATGATATTCTTTTTCTGATTTATTGGATCATTCAAGATATGAACATTGAAAAAAGTGTATTTTTCATGTGTAACTAGTGAATTTTAAAGCACTGATACATGTTCATAAAATTTTTCTCAGAATTACTCAAGAATCACATTTTTATAATGTGTCCCTAATGGGTTGATAATAAGTTTTGGAATAAACTGTTTTTCAGAAAAACATTTATTTAAATGCTTAGAGTTATAGGTACATAATTAAAGAAAATCAAATATAACTTAGAGTCAGTAGCTCTGTATTTAAATAGACTATAGTTTGCATCAGTAACTTGATTCTTTTTAATGAATTATTTCTTGAACTGCAGGTTCCTCTCTAAAATGAGGATAATAAGAATAATAATCCACTCTACAGAGTTGTAACGAAGATCCAATAGGTGCAAGAATATTGAAAGTGTACATTTGCAGTTTGTATAGACAATTAGTCAAGATTAGTACTCTTCTAGTCTTTGAAAATGGATTCTTGCTTAATACTGTTAAGTTGGAAATGATTAAATAAATAAGTAAATGGGGGAAATTATAAACTAATTTGTTTTTGTCTCCTTACTAAAGACAACTAAAGGTTTTTAATTAATTTTTTAATATTTATTTCAGGAAAGTTGATAAGCAGAAATACTATACTTCGTTAGGTCTTTCATAATTAAGCAGTGGTTGTGAGAAGGTAATGAGGACTGATTTAAAGGACTGTGTTCTGTTTTCACCTATTGCTAATTCAGAATTCTAATTGCTTAGTCAGAAGCCCCTG
>PVIA01006765.1:0-92577 GCA_004024845.1 Tonatia bakeri
TAGGTAGTTTGGTTCCAAAATCGAATTGTGGGTTTCTATTCTTTGAGAATCTTAAAAGGCTCAGTTAAGTGATATCCAGAAAACATTTGGCAGACTCAAAACCTCTTAAGACAAATTCCTTTCTGCTCAAAAATCTTACACCATCTATTTTGTGTGTAGAAGATGTTCAACTAAAGGAATAAATGTCTGTTAAACCAAACCAAATGGACCTTCTGTTATCTTTTGTCATCTAAATACTAATGGTCAGGGCACATGCATAGGTTGCTGGTTTGGTCCTGTGGTGTGGTGCCTACTTACGTGAGGCAGCCAACTGATAACTCTTCACATCGATGTTTTTCTCCCTGTCTCCCTCCTTTCTCTAAAAATAAGATATAAAAAATAAAGAGCACTTTAGTAGAGTCTAGAAGGAAACGGAGGAAAGAATTAACCTGTACCCAATTAGATAGTCTGTTTCTAGTAGATTAGAGATCTAGACAAGGAATACTCTCTGGGACTCCCTCTGATGGCCTCAGGCAAGCTTACTCTTGTGCCTGTACCTCCCATTATGAATATAAGATAATGCTGTGCATTAGCAGTGGTTAAGGGCAAACAAGTCTAGAGTCACGTTGCTAAAATACTGTACTCCTATTTCCTGGCAGGAATGATCTTGCGCAAGTGGTTTCAAGTCTTTTAAGTCTGAATTCTCTTACTTGGAAAATGGGTAAAACAATGAGCCCAGAGTTTGTCAGTATTTTTCCACTCCTACTTGGAGAGGAGTACTCTTGACAGCCTGGATGTCTAGATCAGACTTTTTAGAGAGAAACAGTGCTATAGTAGAACAAAGGGATCTAGTAGGTCATGATGGCTTGAATGAAATTTGTGTTAAGAGCCAATTCCCTTCCCTCTAATTCTGCACTTCCCCAAGCAACCATTTAATCAGTAATTTGGTCTTTCAATTGGACCATGAATAGTTCTTAATAGCTTTTTTCTGTAGACTGTAGGTTTGTATTGCCTGTTTATATATCACTAATATAAAGTAAGTCTTATCTGAATACTATTAGTGTTCATTAACCCTCCAGTCCCTAATACTCCTTAGTGGGTTGATAACATTAAATTTCTGTTGATAGAAAGTATTTAATTCTGAGGTATGTTATATTTGACTCATATATCAAAATAAATTCTGTTGTCTCTCGATCCAGAAAAAAACTTAAGGTTGATGTTTTTCCCTAAAGTGGTAATTTGAGATCATGCATACATAACTCCCCATCAGGGATTCCCATGCTAGTGGTTTATCACAAAAGTGCTCTCAGGAGAAATGACAAGGGAAGAGAAACCAAGTAGGAGTATGATTTCAGCATTGCAGGGGGTGTTTCTGCCTGATCCTACAGGGGAACTCAGGAGTGTAAATTTATGTCTTAGAATTTGTACCAACTCAAGCAAAGAAACCCAACTTGCTGCAGTAAGCCATGGGTTCAGGGCCACCCTGGGAGAATGTAAACTCCCAGAGGCTGGAATGTAAATTAGCATTCCAAGTGGCACTCGTAGGTCAAGGGCAGGCCTCCCGTAAGAGTCTCAGGTACAGAAACAAGCACACAGAAGCTGAGGAGGGCTACATAGAAGCAATAAAGTCTCCAAAGGAATCTGACTTGAGCGCTGACAACCTCTGTCTCACATCACAGCGATTTCACTCTCCTCTCTCTAGTTGAGGTTTTACTAAGAAAACGTTTTCATCATCAATAAGTTATTTGGCTAACATTTCCTGTACAATAAAATCAGTGAACAATTCTGCACGAATTGCTGAGGTAGGGGGACAATGAAAAAAAGAAGGCTGAGAAACACTGCTTTACACTCAAGTGTGTCATCAATGCCTTCCAGACGTGGTCTTTCTGGCGTTAGGGTTCAGGGGAACTTCCCCATAAGCTGTTAGAGTGGTTGTGTTGTTGAGGAAAGAGCATGAATTTAAAAATGTTTTTGCAAGCTAGGAAGTTCATTTTAAAATTTGCATACTTACGAGTTTTTGAAAATGTACATAAAGATGTACAAAATTACTATTCTATTACTAACTTCTAGTTTAAGATGTTTTGCCCTGTTTTTACCTCTTCCTTCATTTTTTCTAGAAGAGGCCCTTAATTTAAAGAAGGAATACTAGTCATATGCCATGGTCATGAATATATAGCCACAGATACTAGAAATTCTGAAGTAGAATATTTTTAATTTCATACCACAAAATTTTGTTTTCTTTTAAGCAATACTTACTTCAAAATGGTTTATGTGGTGGAATGTTTGCAACCTAATAAATACTTCTATGAGAACAGAATTGTTGGCCTTTTAAAATTTATACATTTATGTTATCAAGATTAACAGTGCTTAGGAGAGGTTTCTAAATTTAGCTCAAAGAATGGCTAAGTAATGATCTGAACTCTATATTACTTCAAAAGAAATGGGGAGTGTTCGTGTGTGTTTATTTGCTCCTTCTATCATTTCTGTGTAGAACCATTTTTTTTTCTACAAACTAAACATCTCACCTTTCCTCACCTACAAACAAACCATTCCAATAAGCCAAAACCAAACACCTAAAGTAATTGTATCCTTATGTTTTCTCATGGGTATAAAGTGAGAAGGAAGCATGTGTCTTCAGCAGCTGTGGGCCACTGTCATCATGACATGTCTCCTGTGACATTGGTTCTTTGAAGGACTAACCGGTTATTCAGATATTTGAGTGACGTCATTCTGTTGCAGTTGCTCTGGCTGTTTTGCTTTCATACTGCAAATGTGTTAAAGATTTAAGTCCCAGCTTGAACTTTTCTTTATGCTGAGATCAGCCCAGTGGATTGTCTCATTATACAGTGCCTGCAGGGTGGCACTTCTGGGCAGGCAGCCAGCACTCTCAGGTCCGCAGGAACTATTTCAGCTCAGTTTATAAAGCAAAAGAAAGGGATCCGGTTGACCTGTAAGGACCAACTCTGCAAGAATTAATACTAATCACAATGCTGATTATTCACAGCTTGCCTATCTTCCTGAGAAAATAAAACATTCTCCAGAGATTATGCATATAAGTACTTTTCTCCCCTTTAAGTGCAAGCATCCACTCTTGCTCTCTTATAAAAATATTCCAGCGAATATTGTTAGACTTATTATCTAATTGATTTTTTATTTTTTAATTGATTTGAGAGAGAGATTTCTTGTTCCACTTATTTTTGCATTAATTGGTTGATTCTTGTATGTGCCCTGACCAGGGATTGAATTCACAGCCTTGGCATATTGGGACAACGGTCTAACCAACTGAACTACCCGGCCAGCACTAATAGGATTTTTAGAAATCTATAAAAGATGGCTTGAGAGCTCTGGCTGATGTGGCTCAGTGGATTGAGTGCTGGCCTGTGAACCGAAAGGTCACTGGTTCTATTCCCGGTCAGAGCACATGCCTGGGTTATGGGCCAGGTGCCCAGTTGGGCACATTGGAAAAGCAACTGATCAATGTTTCCCTCTCTTTCTCCCTTCCTTCCCCTCTCTCTAAAAATAAATAAATAAAATCTTTTTTTTAAAGGTGGCTTAAGGGATCCATGTAATAAATGATTGCTAAATCTTGAAAGAACAGAAAGTGAACAGTGGTAATTACCAACCCTACTACAATCTAATTCACCAACTTTCCCCCTTTACATCCTGAAGGTGATCTTAAAGATTTCTTGGTTACTCAAGTTGTTCTCACATGGTATGCTGACAAAGAGGAACTATGTGAAGTCAGTGTTCTAAGACTGGAATCCAGCCTCTCTACTGCGCACCAAACCTTTTCCATCCACCAGTCCATAAACTCAAACTACTTGTGAGCTTTGCCTTTTCTTTCAGCTCAATTTATAAAGCAAAAGAAAGGGATCCAGTTGACCTGTAAGGTCATTTTACTTGAGTGATTTTTTAGCGTCTTCATGTGTTTCTGTAATAAGCTACCACAAATTCAGGGTCACCACACAACACACATTTATTATTGTACAGTTCTGGAAGTCAGAAGTCCAACATGGGTCTCACTGGGCTGAATTCCAGGTATCAGTCAGACTGCACTGGTTTCTGGAGTATCTAAGGGAAAATCCATTTCTTGCCTTTTCCAGTTTTCTAGAGGTTGCCCACATTCCTTGTTTTGTGGCCCACTTTTAGGTTCCAAATCAGCAATGACTACTGTACTCTTTCTCAGCAGGCATCACACTGACACTGACTTTCCACATTTAAAGGGCCCTTGTGATTGTATGGGGCCCCCCTGAATAATCGTAGATAATCTATTTTGAAGTCAGGTGATTAACAACTTTAATTCCTTCTGCAACCTTAATTCCCCCATGTCATTTGACATACGTTTATCACAGGTTCTGGGGAATCACGTCACAGAATGTGGTCATTTGGGGGGGCGTTATTCTAATTACCACATTATGTTTGACTGTCAGGCAGTAATGGAACAACTTAGGTTTCAACCATATTGATCTCCTCCTTGCTCAGTAAACCCATTTCTTCTTTTTCATCGGGATACCTTTGCACAGATTCGATCTTCCAGGATCTCTTATACCTTCTTTCATCTGCATTCTCACACTTGGCCCCCTTCTCAACTGCCTGTCCCCCACAATCTGAATTTCTAGTCATCATCCAATCAAAAGTCACCTCTTTACTGATGACATTTGTTACATTCCTTCTATTACAGCTCTTTCTACACTCCCTTCATGTATTCATTCATTCCACAGGCATTTACTGAGGAATAAACACGTTAGGTGCCTGGAATACACTAGTGAAGAAGATGGATAGGGCCCCTGCTCCCGTGTTTCCCACGTTTTAGCAGAGGAGGCAATAAACAAGTGAATTAATAAAATAATTTCATATAGTGACAAAGACTGCGGACCAAGTGTGAGACAACGTTCAAGAGGAATCAGAAAAGTCTCCTGAAGGAAATAGAGATAAAATGTGGAGGATAAGGAGACTCCATGTGATGATCCGAGGGAAAAGCTTTCCAGCCAGAAGGAACAGCAAATGTAAAGGCTCTGAGGTGGCAATGAGTTTGGGAGACTGGGGGAAAGGAAAGGAGGCCAGAGAAGCCAGAGTGGAAAGACGGTCAGGGAGAGAGGAAGCTGAGGCTGGGGACAGAGCCCCGCCAGATCATGTGGGAGCCTCCAGGCTGTGGGGAAGATCTTGGATTTTATTCTATGTGAAACGAAGAGCTATTGGAGGGTTCTAAGCAGAGAAATAAGTAACATGACTTGGTTTGGATTTTTAAAAGATCACTCAGAATGGATTGTTGGGGGCAAGATTGGAGGCAGAGAAACTCATAAGGAGGTTGGATGTCGTGATGGAGAAAATCACGGGAGGGACTAGGGAAGTGGTTAAAGATGATGGGGCGTTATAATTTTCTACTTACTGACAAAGTCTTAAGTACCTACTGTGACAAAAGAGTAAATATATCCAAGTTAGCCATTAACAAGCATATATTATGAAGACTATATAATGGTCCTCCCTTATTAGAAGCCATGGAGTTCCTTGAAGGTAGAGACGAATTTTTTCACCCCCAGGCTTTACTACAGCGCCAGTGTGGAGTAGCTATGGAAACATGCTGAGTGACTATGGCTTTTGTCATCTCCAGTTCTTTGACTTTTGTGAAGTAGTACAGTTTGACCTGCTCTTGACCTCTTTACTGAGCAGCTCGGGTACTTGGTACGAAGTGGGAAAAAACTGTGGAATAACCCAGTCATAAACTTTGTACCAATCCTGAAATATCTGAGGGGAATTTATCACATTTTTTCATGAATTAGATAAAAGCAAAGTAGAAGTCATCAGGCTTTTTTAAAAAGTCAAATGTATAATGATGTCACAGTACAAATCAAACTAAAAATGGCTAAAACTAAACATGGTAAGGCCTATTGCTTACTCAAAAATAATAGAATAAACCTCAGCAAATTGAAAATCTGCAAAATTTGGTAAGTCAGATGGGCTTGGAAAAAAGTAAGTTCTTGAGTGAAAGCGTAATGGTTGAAGATCCAACTGGCAAAAGAAATTTATAAATTGAGAAAAACAAAATTGTGCAATGATACAACTATTTTTTATAAGATTTTGAGGGAGGAGTTTGGTTTTTATGAAAATAATTCTAGGATATCAAAGTGAAATGGGAACTATTTGAAATAGTTCAACTTCACCATATAAAATATTGATCCTTTATTAATTTGTTCAACAATAAATTATTCAAGTCAAATTGGCCTAATAGATTTCTCTAGTTAATACATTTTGCTGAAAATTTATCAATGTTGGGATAATTATGATTAAAAATGTTTGCTTTTAGCCCTGGCTGGTGTGGCTCAGTGGATTGAGTGCTGGACTGCAAAGCAAGGAGTCACTGGTTCCACTCCCAGTCAGGGCACATGCCTGGGCTGCAGGCCAGGTCCCCAGTGGGCGGCTCTTGAGGCAACCACATATTGATATTTCTTCCTCCCTTCCTCTCTCTAAAATAAATTTAAAAAATTTTTTAATTAAAATGTTTGCTTTTATAAACTTGTCAAAGAGTCAACTATATATGAGTTTGCAATGACTGCTGTTGAACAAGCCATTGTGTGAAAACATCAGTGCTAGATTGGTAGAATAAAAATTAAGTCCCCCAAAAGTTTTTAACATAAAAATGAATTTTAATTCATATTTTATGTATTTTAATTATATTGTTAATATAAACATTTTTGACTTTTTCTAAAAATGCACAAAGTAAAAGGAAAAAATCATCCATAATATCAGCATTGAAACAAAACCATTGTACACATTTTGGTGTAAACTTCCAATCATTTTTTAATACATAGAACTTAAAAAATAGTTGTAATAATAATTCACATATAATTTTTCATCGATGTTTTTCACTTAACATTAGATTATCAACATTTTTACATGATTGCTTCATCTTCATAAATATTCTTCCTAAAGTCTGAAGGGAATTTACTCATGTTTGTTTTTGGTTGGCAGTTAAGAATTTGCCAATTTTGTAGTAATATATAAATAGCATCATATACCATTTCACATAAAATTTTTTCTATATTTATGATTATTTTGTTAGGCTAGATTCCCCGAAATGGAATTATAGGGTCAAAGGATTCTCTATCTTTTAACTTGGAAGAAAGAAAAAGACGGATTTTCCTCAGTAACCCTGGCCAGAAATGAGACCAATGAATACTACTTGAACACCTAATAACAGCTGTGAATCAGCTGTACATATTCTCAAATTATTATTTAGAAAGATTGTGGTGTCTAAGGGAAGCTGGACAGTTTTTGTCCTTAAAGTAATTTTTAATTTTCTTTCTTTTTTTAAATTTTATTTATTTTTTTTTTAGAGAAGGGAAGGGAGGGAGGAGAGGGAGAGAAACATCAGTGTGTAGTTACCTCTCCAGTGCCTCCTACTGGGGACCTGACCTGCAACCCAGGCATGTGCCCTAACTGGGAATCAAATTGGGGACACTTTGATTTGCAGGATGGCACTCAATCCACTGAGCCACATCAGTTAAAGCTAAAGTAATTTTTAATTTTCAACAAACTAATAAATTCATATATTATATTAAAAAATCAAATAGTACTACAAGGTTTATGATGAGTAACAGTGGTTCCCTTGCCCTATCCTCCCCCATCCTTTGGTCCCCAGCTTTAACTTTTTAAATATTTCCTTATTTCTAAATGATGTCTTTAAAATACTGTTTCTTTTATTCATAAACGTTAGTCATTGTCTATTGGCTTACTATTGTGGAAAATGGGCGTGTAAATAGCACTTTCCTGTCAAAGACATGACAGAAAACAACACACACACCTCTTCCTGTACACACACACACACACCCATCTTCTCTCTATACTCCTAATCTATATTACATCACCTTAGATTAGTACCTTTCTAAGGAACGGTATATAGAATGGGAGGGGTTTTTTTTTAAACATACTTGCCTGAAAATATCTTTAATCTACCCTTGTAGGATCCAGTTCCTTGTTCCCCGTTGATAGTCCTTCACCACATGAGTCTTTTCATAGAGCAGCTCACTACATCACAGCGTGCAGGAGAGCAGGTGAGAGGAGCCAAAAAGAGACAATTTGAGCAAGATATGTCTCATTCTTTTATAACATGGTCAGAGTGACAGCCCATCACTTTTACCATACTCTAGTTTTAGAAGCAGTTAGTAGGTTCAAAGGAAGTGAATACTGGGAGGCGGGGGTCATTGGGGGACTTTTAGAAGGCTGCCAACCACATCCCTCCAGAGGCATTCCTGCTGCAAAGCCTCTGTCCCCTTGGTACAGTGGAGCTGGGCTTGTCAAACTTCAGTATGCACACAAATCACCTGGAGCCCTTGTGAGCATGTGCATTCTAATTCAGTAATTGTAAGATGGGGCTTGAGTTTCTGCAGTTCTTCCTGGTGCCTAGATGATGCCAATGCTGCTGGTCCAGAAACACACTTTGAATAGTGAGGTAGTAGAAGACAAATGTGCCTCTTGCCTTCATCTGAGGAAATTACATTTGGCCTCTCTTCTGACACTGAGAGAAGACCGATACAAAAAAGATCTCCTAGTCCAAAAACCTAATAGGTTACTCACAAGTTGTAAAGTCTTTGGACCTCCCAATGCATTGCCTTAAAATGGTGGAATCCAGACATGAAAAATCAGTATGCAGTTTGTTTGTTACAGTGTAACAGATAAGAAATTTCTCCTCCAACTTTCTTCTGTAGGTTTGCAGTCATCATGAGGAGGAGAAATGAGTTTTGTTTTTGTTTTTATTCTCATCTGAGGATATGCCTATTGGTTTTAGAGAGAAAGGAAGAGAGGGAGTCAGAGAGGGAGAGAAACATTGATGTGAGAGAGAAATGTTGATGGGCTGCCTTTTGCACATGCCCTGACTGGGGTGTAATCCACAACCCAGATACGTGCCTTGACTGGGAATTGAACCCATGACCCCTTGGTTTAAGGGTTGATGCTCCAACCAACCAAGCCACACCAGCCAGGGAAGGAATGAGTTTTTATATGAATTTAGAAGCTAAAAGATGGTCCTGAATATTAACTGACATTTAAATGATTATCCTATTTTTACCACAATTAGAACATTTTGTTTTTCTTTCATAGCCAGGAAGGAGAGGAGTCTAAGCCTTAAAAATAAATTCATTTTCTAGAATGTTGATAAATCTATAGATAGATAAATAATAAAGACTTATTAGTGAAAAGCATAACCAATTCATGAGACTAGCAGGTTTCTCCTAGAGTCTATGGGCAGAAATGCATCCAGGCTGGAGAAAGAACTGAAGTCAGAAGCTGAGGCAATGTGGGCTTTGCATTCATGCAGAAAATTCTTGCATGGGTTCAAGAATGCATTTAGATTCTGTCCTGCCACATTACATTGTGTCATATTACATACACACTGCAAGGCACAAATCCTGCTCACTTGGAGGCATGGTGCAGAAAATCTGGAAAGAGACAGACACCAGCCTTCTACGCTTAATCACATGGGCCTATAGCCCTGGAATGCTGCTGGCTTTCTGAACCCAGGTTCTCGAACTTGAGCGCATCAGAATCACGCTGCTGGCACCGCAGGCAAAGTTTCTGATTCGCTCAGTCTGAGGTGGAACCTGAGAAATTGCATTTCTATCAAGTTCCCAGGTGATGCTGATGCCGCTGATCCAGTAACCACACTTTGAGCACCACTAGTCTAGGTTGCCTTCCCAGTGAAGGAATAAAGCGTGAGGAATTAACCAGGTGAGCAGAGTTGCTGATAAACTGAGGTTGAGGAGGGAGGAGTTGATCACTGAAAAAGGAGGTGTCGCTTGTCTATAAGACCCCTCTGAGTGTTCATGATAATTTGGGATAGGGAATTTAGAAGAACAGTCAATTAATGCATGGAGGTCACAGTAAGACAGATGACACTGCTGGGAGAGGTTTTCAAAAGAATAAGTAAGAAAATTAGGTGGGAAAATGAGTGAGAGAGTCAGTAATACGTATTGTTCCTTTAGTGAGACAGCAGACCTTGCTGTTAGAACTAGTTTTTTGATATTTGATGGTTTTGTCTTCTTTTCCCTCTCCCGGAGAAGAAGTATTATAGATTTTTTTTTCAAACTGTGATACAGAGTATTGAAGATAATCAGGCATTTGTTGTAGCATTTTATTTATTGAGCTGCCACAAAATATTTTTTTATTTCCATTCTTTTTTTTCCCAAATTTCTGTTTAGTATGTTATTAAATCAATGGAGCATTTAAAAAAATCAGCCAGGATTTCTAAATTGCATTAGCTCTTTTCCCACTCTGCATCTTGGGCCAGATGGTTCCCATGGTGGGTTTTCCTGGATTTTTGTGTAATGTATAGACTGCACTCATTACATGTGGACATAACCCTTTTTTCCTACTAGATGGTCCTTTGAAAAAGCATTTCCATTCCAATGCCATAAGATGTTACTGATGTTAGATAATCGAGGACTCAGAATAGCCCAGATTCTGGGTCTGTATTTTAAATGTCATTCTACAGACCTTCAGCTGCACAAAGAATAAACAAAACAACAAAAATTGAGTGAAACCATCACGTGGTGTGGGGACCTTTCTGTATCCCATTTATTATCTGACTCACTCCTTTCTTTCCGCCAACACCTAGAAAATGCTGCCATGTAAAACATCTTAAAGCTTTGACACTGTAATGTGGTCCTGACATCAAGGTTGCCTGCTATATGTGCTCTTCTTGAAAATTGTTCCCTGTTTGAACAGTGGTAGCTGCAACAATATGCTCCATCTCACATGCTATTCAAAGTATGACCTTGATGCTCCTGAGGTCCACGTGCCAACTCTCTAATCTGGGTGTTCTTCTAACTCCTTTGCTGGGGGACCAGTAATGCCCCCAATTGATGTTGCATGATTTCTGAGGCTTGGTCAGAAAAGGTGATGCAACTTCCACGTTGTTCTCTGGAACACTGGTACCAGAGCCCTGCCCTGCCCTGTCCTGTAGGCAGTCTGACTGCCTTGAGACCACCATGCTGTGAGGGAGCCCCAAAGTAGCGCTTACAGAGAGATCCTGTGGAGAAACCCTGCTACTGTTTGCAGAGAAAAAGACCAGGTTAGTCCCTAGGTGCTCCAGCTCCCTGCTGTTCTGGCTTCACCTGCTCTCTGATTGCCACTGGTGACAAGAAACCCAGAGCCAGAAATGCTCAGCCTGGAGATTCTCAAATTCCTGACTCATAGAAACCATCAGATATAATAAAACGATTGCTGCTGTTTTAAACCACTAAGTTAGGGGTGATTTGTTATACCACAGTAGTGACTGGAATATTCCCTCTAACATGTGAGAATGAGTTGAATCAGTTCTGCCAGTGAGGTTTCCTTGGTTACAAGAGCAGCTGACTTCAGCCAACCGAAGCAAAGTTAATAAGGTAAATGTCAAAATTAGAAAATTAGGAAAATCAGATTAAGAGAGAATGGAAGGAGGGAGATCAAGATAATGAACAGAAATCAGTGAAATTGAAAACAAATGTAGTGAGTTGATAAAAACAAAAACTGAGTCTTTGAAAGAACTAAGGGATACATCTCCTGTAGGACTGATTAAGAAAAAAACCAAAAATAGAAAAATCACAAATAAACAAAATTAAGAATGAGGAACTATAGAACCCATAGAGATTAAAGAGGTAATAAGAGAATCTAAAGATGTTTATTTCAATAAATTGGAAAACTTATTCATGAGCAATCTCCTAGAACAACAATTTATCACAGTAATGCAGGAAGAGTAAGAAAGGCTGTAAATCTGAAATGACCAATATGGTTACTGCCAGTCACATGTGACTTTTGACACTTGAAATATGGCTAGTGCAACTGAGAGGTTACATTTTATTTAATTTTAACTAATTTAAGTTTAAATTTTTAAAAACTGGAACAGTGTAAAATATTCTTCTGTTAAGTACAACTTGACTCTTTTGGCAGGACTATATTTATGTTTTACTTTAACCACTTTGTCTTGTAAGATGTTATTACTGCATTATAGTATGTGTTGGGTGTGTGCATCGGTTCTAGTATTGCGCATAAACTCATCATGGATCTTGCTGGAATCAATGAACTTGATTCAATTTGAATGATTTTTTTTTGTACAGATATAATTTTGATGTATTAATTTGAACATTTTATGAAGGCAAAATGAGAAGACATAATTTACCTACTGATTCTTATGTAAGTAAGAACTGGTAAGTCAAAATGTTTATTATTTACTTACAATGTAGTTACATTTTTCTTCTGTGTTAAACAGAATTCAAATCCTGCTGAGCTGAGCTATTAAATGTAGCCACTATAGATTGGTGGGTGATACACCAAGAATTAGCACCAGTAAGTGTGGCAGTTAATAGTATAAACTGAGTTGGGAGAAGAAAAGTGGACTGAGTCTATGACTAATCATTATATACAGTGATGTTACATGGTGGTGATCAGATGCACTATAAATGTCATTATTTTGCCAAAAAAGGAAATATTCTTGCTTTCTAGGTCCCAAGGATGTGACAAATTGGAGCTATCCAGGTGAAGTGAAATACTAACTCTATTTTTATCATCATAAGAATGAAAATTGACAGAGTTATGGGAGACATGGAAAAATATAAAAATTGAGTTCTTGATTCTGTGGTTTTTACTTCTCACATTATTATTGTTGTAATACCATTACAATATAATAATACAATGGTATTATTATTATTTCCCACAATATTAGCTAAATGGAAGCATCTCCATTTAGCTAATATTCAGAACTGCCTGTTCCTTTAGCTCCTAATTCTGTGTTTGTTTTATTGTTTTATAGAGTCACTTTATACATCTAATTAAAAGTCTTATTTTTAATTTTCATATTTTTAGTGCATTATTAGTTATGAATCCCTGTATTCTGGCTTAATCAATGTGTGTTGTTACATCCTCATATCATGTAAACAAATGTAAATATAGTAATTTTATTAAGGGAAAAATACATATAGACAAATTTTGGAATTTAAAATAAAGACAAACTTTGATTCAGCATTGGGGGTGATATAGAAGCTAGGACTGTAATCATAACAATAAAGAAAAAGAGAGCCTGGAAGAGGGCACATCACAAACATCATGATGAATACCAGTTGCAACTGTTTATTAATTTGTGATGATGTCACTGCTGTGACATATGAGGTGGTCTGCCCAGAAAGTATCCAGCCATGCACTAGGAAAAATAGAGACATTTATTGAAGAAGATACAAGATACAAGAAACATTGTACACAGGACAATGATGCCTCAGTCCCCTTCAAAGTGGGCACCTTGGAACCTCACACAGTTCTCCCAACTGCCATCAGCTGCCCCATCGTATTTTCCTGAAGCTCACTGGCAGTCTGATATCTCTTCCTTCCTTCCTTCCCTCCCTCCCTTCCTCTCTTTTTTTCTCTTCCCTTTCAAAGGTGATTTTATGGTAGTTTTGGGAAAAGCCAAAAGTCTGGGGCACCAAATCTGGGCTGTAGGTGGGCTGAGTCAACTGGGTGATTTGATGTTTTGCCAAAAAACTCTGCACGAGATGTGATACATGAGCAGGTGTGTTATTGTGATGATGCTGCCAATCACCAGTTGCCCATAACTGCAGTCTTCTGAATCATCTGAATAGTTTCCATGGAGAAACTATTTGTGTTCAAGCTTAGCACAAAATTTAATGCAGATTCGTTGCTCTACTAGCTCAGTCATCTTGAATGCAATGGCCACACAGTACGCATGTTTATTCAACTGTGTCTATTGCCCCTACTGACTAGTATAGTGAAGTCCTCACTGTTCACACATGCACATTCCAGTCCACTCTCCTTGGCTGCCAAGTTACACTGATGTGGCACAAAACGTTCTTGTTATATTACAATGGTTGGACTTTTTCTGGACAGACCTCATATATGCTGTGTATTCTTGTGTTTTCAACAATTCTCTCACTTAATCTCTAATAGGTATTGGTAAATGTCACAACTATAGCCTATAAAAAGGCACTTTGTGGTCTTCAATACTTTTAAGAGTGTAAAGGGGTTCTGAAATCAAAATACTTGAGAACTGCTGATCTAGAGTACAAGGAAGGTGAGATTTAAGTGGATATTACTGGTATTGTGGACTAAAATATTCATTAGACCATTTTTACATGAGGAATGACCTTAAAATGTTTTGAACTGGCCTTAACTTTAAGGAAACTCCATCTCTGCCCTCCTCACCCCTAATACCTCTCCTTCTACCAGGTCTTCTACTGCAGTGTCTCACTTGGCTTGTTTTGCTTGATCTTGGGCTTAGAGGGCTCTAATATTTAAGTTCTTTCTTCCTTTATCCACACCCAGAGTGACCTGCTCTGTGTTGTGTTTCCCAGGGCAGGGGAACTGGTGTTTGTGCAATATAAGGGTTAATGAAATAGCTTTCCCAGGAAAACACATTTTTTTAAACAGATGACTTTTGAAGGCACAGCCACTTGTCAACAGCGTTACTTGGTCAGAGGAAGATGGAAGGTGTAGTAGGTATAAATCCACTATGAATAGTTTTGAGATTTTTATAGACTGAGCCATAGACTCCACAGGATCATTAACAGAGGCTCCTTGGAATGACAACAGCAAAAGGCAATTTCCACTGCAGCTACAGCACTCCAGGACTGTTCAACTTGGATGCCACTCAGCATCTTCTTGCGCCACTGATGAACCCAGCATGTTTCCAGGGGCCATCGGTGTTGTGGGGGACTGACCTGGGTGATAGCTTTCTAGCCTCTGATTGTTACCCACAAACCCTCACAGAAATGAGATGACCTTTAAAAAAAAATGTGAGGCTGAGAGACACAGATTTTAGTTCATAGCCATTATTATGGAAGAGTGTCTTATTTCCTTTGCAATGGCTTATTTTCAGTTTGATGCTTTCAAATTTAAATGTAGTATCCTCTCTCTCTTTTTAAAAATAGACTTTATTTTTAAGAGGAGTCTTAGTTTCACAACAAAATTGAATGGAAAGTACAGAGTTCCCATATCCCTTCAGTTTCTATAAACACACACAGCCTCCCCCACTATCAATGTCCCATACCACAATGGTACATTTTCTACCACCAATAAACTTATATTGACACACCATAATCATCCAAAGTCCATAGTTTCTATGACTATTCACGTGTCCACTATTATAGTATACAAAACAGTTTCATTGCCATAAAAATCACCTGTGCTCTGTCTCTTCATTCTTTTCTCCCCCGCCAACCCCTGGCAACCAATGATATTTTTTTTACCATATCCACTTTTTGCCTTTTCCAGAATGTCATATAGTGAGAACCATACAGTATGTAACCTCTTCAGAACGGTCATCCTTTTATGATTTCTTTTTTGCCTTCTACACTGTTCATATTGGCCTCATGTTACCCATGCAGAAGCAGATGGTGCTTGATACATAAAATGGAAAAATCAAGCAACAAAGTGTAGTCTGGGGAACTCTCGCATCAGCATCACATAGGGTAAAAAGCTGTGAGGTAGGGAAGAAAATAGGACCACTGTGATTAGAGAACTGTGTTTAAAGGGTGGCATGAGGGCCTTGGAAAGAGAAGTAGGGCCATGGTTTGTGCAGGGCTTTGCAGGTCAAGGAAGGGCATTGGATTTTTTTCAAAGCACAATGGGAAGCTATTGGAGGGTTTAAGCAATCAGATCTCATTTGCATTTAAAAAAAATAACACTGACTGGGGGGAAGTGACTGTAGGTGGATACCATGAGCATTCCCTCCTGTTAGGAACTATCTCAGCAGCCCAGACAACAGCTGATGGTGGTTTGGTCTAGAACAGTGATTTTCAACCTTTTTCATTGCATGGCACACATAAACTAATTACTAAATTTCCAAGGCACACCAAAAAATGTATTTTTGACTGATCTAAGTAGGTATAATTTTCTTTCACTCACACCAGATGGCTATTGTTGTGTTGGCTATTTTAAATTTTTAATTTGACAATCTATGGGAAGAGTCAGTGCCCCTGACTAAATAGTCAGGCATTGATTGCATGTTTTAAAGATTCTGTGGCACATGGGCTGAAAAATCACTGGGAGGGGTGTCCAACCTGCAGCCCACAGGCCACATGCAGCTAAGAATGGCTATGAATGCAGCCCGACACAAAACCGTAAATTTACTTAAAACATTATGAGTGTTTTTTTTTGTAATTACATGTCATAACATATTTAAGGTGTGGTCCAAGATAACTCTTTTTCTAGGTGGCCCAGAGGCACCAAAAGGTTGGACAGCCCTGCTAGACTAATAGCAATGCAGATGATGAGAAGCACAGAGGTTAAAGACATACTATGAAGGTAGAATAGCTCAGATTTGTTAATGGATTGAATGAAGTATAAAAAGGGAGGGGGAAAACGAGAACCAAAGAACACCCTAGCTTGCTGGCTTCAGGAACTAACAGATTTACCAAATTAGTAAAGATTAAAGTGGCGAAGAAACCTGTGTGACATGAAATAGTGGTTGGGGAAGGAGTGTTACACATGTAAAAACATGTATTACTTTCCTTCAACATTTTACACTGAACATTTTGAAAGAGCAATTGGGAATTTAACAGTGAATAACCATGTACATCTACAACTAAAATATACTTCTGTCCATTTATCCACGCCTCCACCCATCAGCTCATCTTCCTTTTGCAGTGCATTTAAATTGCCCATACCAGTGCCATTCTCTCTGCATACGTCAGCACCCATGTCATTTGGTTCGTTTTTTCTTTTTATGTAAAATTTACATACAAAGTGAAATGCACAAATCTTAAGCGCGCATTCACTGAATTTTGACACATACATCTGGATACATCTTAATTTGTGATGCCCAGGAACATCAACAGGACATAACCAAACGTGTTGCTGGATGTAAAAATCTGGAGCTCAGAGGAGAGCCCACGTTTGAAATGTAAATTGGACAATCTTCAGAACGTAGGTCTGCTTAAGCTATGCAGTTGGATGAAATCCCCCAGCCCAGGAAGAGGGAAGAGAAATGGGCTGTGCCCTCAGGGATCCCACCGTTTAGAGGTCTGTCGGGTGGGAGCGCGGGACCTACGGGGGAGGTCAGGGGTTGGGCTAGCCGGAGCCAAGTTGGCACAACCCGGGGTCCTGAAAAGCCGGTCTGTTCGGCGCCAAGGGGCGGTCCTCCGGAACCGTCCGAGGTGACTTGAGGTCCGGGGCAGCAGGCCTGGGAGGGGGGCGTGGAGGGAGCTCTCGGCCAGAGGCGGGAAGGTCAGAGGGGTGGAGGCGGTGGAGGGGAAACGGGACGTGGAGAGCAGGTAAATGGACAAAAGGGGAAAGGGGATGAAAGAAAGGAGGGAGCAGCAGAGGCAAGGGCGGCCATGGGGGAGAGGGTAGGGGGGTGAGGAGGCGGGCAGGGGGCGGAGTCGCCGCAGCGGCCAGCGAGGGGAGGGCGGAGGGAGGGGGTGTGTGCGCGGGTCACATGGTCGCGGCTGCCCTCCCCGTCAGCCGCCCTCGCTGCCGCGGTGCGCTGGCTGCAGGAAGCCTCCGCGCCGCCGCTTTTGTTGTCAGGGACCCCGCGAGGAGCGCCGCTCGCCAGCTGCCACCGCCGCCGCCTCTCTCTGCAGCCTGCTCTCCCGCCGCCGGTCCCGGGCGCCCCGCCCATGAGGGGGCCCCGCGACCACCGCTGCCCCCAGCCCGGGGCGGCGCGGCGCTGAGGCGGAGGCGGAGCTGCCCCCGCTGCGGGAAGCTGTCGGCCTCGGCCCCCTCCCCGAGGGTACCATGGAGGTGAACGCGGGTAAGAGGACTGTGGCGGGGCGGGCGGAGGGGACGCTCGGAGCCTGCTGGGGCACTTCGGGGGGCGGAGGCCGAAGGTGTCCCCAGGCCCGCGGGGTGGGGTGCTGCGCGCTGCGAATCCGCCCCAAGCTCGGTTCCTGTCTTTCCCCCGGGCCGCCCCACTGTCGCCCTCACCGTTCCTTGCAACGCCGCAGCGCGGCCCGGTGGCGCCGGCCAGGCTCCCCCCTCACATGGCCGGGCCGCGCGAGCCACGTGCGCGCTGTGTTTACGTTCTGCGGCGCGCGGGCGCCGGTTGGCTGGGCGGGCGCGTGACGCGGCATTACATAATGGGCGCTGAGGCGGTGGCGGCGGGCGGGGACACGTGAGGCCGCTCGCCTCTGTGACCCACATTCCCCAGAGCCGCAGGGACACGTGGGGGCGGGAGCGCGCGCGCGCGCCGGCGGGAAGCGCCACTGCTTCCCGGGAGGCCCCGCCCCTTTGGAACTCTCCGAGCTGTGACGTGGACGCAATTCCTTCCTCCCCCGCGGGTTTGCACTGAACGGAGGCTGCCGCGCGTGCGCGAGCCGTGAAACCCCGCGGTCGCGCGGCTCGGTTGGGAGGGTTGAGACGCCGCAGTGCTTCGGCCTCTGCCCGCACCGCATGGAGGTGACCTGAATGCGCGGGGCGAGGGAGACAGGCCGCAGACCTTGCGGGTACTGAGGAGGAAGTGTGGGGCGAGGACGTGCTGGTAGCCGAAGGAGGTGCCTGGGACAGGCGTGGGGTTTCCACGACGCGAGACCCTCTAAGGAGCCTTTAGTGCTTACATCCCAAGCAACGTCCGGCAGATGGGATAACACCTGCCCTTGTTATGAGGTTGCCTCACTGTTCAAAAATAAAAAAAATGTTTTCCTCTAGGACGCGATCTATCTTAAGTTATAAAAACCGGCCTGAAAATCCCCTTGGGTTGGGAACCTTAATGGCTCACACCCATGGCTGATCATTCAGCTCACGCGTGTGGTCAGGATGACTCAGGTTGTTCTATGTCCTAAGTGACTCTACTCTGAGACCTTCTGTAAGACTGGTCCTTGTTCATTTCACTTGATATTTTTCAAACCCTTAAGTCAATGATGTTAACCTGATCAGCAGTTTGGCTTTATGTCTTTTTTCTTGTTACATTTCCTGTTACAGTGCCACAGAGCAATATTTTGCTTCCTTTTCCTCTTTTATCTGCTCAAATGATGGCCTTTATACCTGAAGCCAGTGAGGTTACAGAAGTCAGCTTTAAGTTAGTGTATGCTGTAAAAAGCATGCCTTGATAGTGAATGTGTTGTGAATTTTCCACCAACAGTAAAAATATTTTCTAACTATTTTAATTACTTATGGGAGCCTACTTAGCCTTTGAAGATATTTTAAAAAAATTAGGTAAGCTGTCATGGAATTAAACTCTTATTGGTAGGATCTGGAGATTATTAGGATCAGCTTACTCTAACCGAGCTTTGCAACCTCATATATGGGCAGGCTCAGGTGATTAGAAAATTTTTCTCTGGTTTGAACCTTCCTGCAAAAGTATCATTGATCTTAATCTTGTCTTTTGCAGCTGTAAATTATAAAACTTCTTTTGGAGGATTGTCTCCTACCCTCACTCCCCTTCTATTTCCAGTTCTCATCCCATATTTCTTGCACAGTGGGGTTCCCCCCCCTTCTTTCTGATTATTATTCTTGTTGCCCTTGGGGCTGTAGCACCCAGAAATGAACAGGCTCCTGTGGAAATGGTTGGACAGTTACCAAGTTCCAAGTTTGGGATTCTGCTGCAAATGAATTCTCTGGCAGGCTTAGCTTTCGTAGCATATTGCTTTGCTGACTCACAGTAACCTTGCAATCAGGACCTTTTCATGTGCACTTTTGAAGCTAGGTTTCATCCATTGTGCAGGTAATTGTTTGGCTTTTAAGAACAGGAATTTGCAATCGTCTTTCTTAAATTTTTTCTTGTTCCTTTTGGCTCAAAGTTCAAGTTGTGACAGCTGTTAGTATATCAGTAATTTCTGCCCTTTGTCAGAGGGAGTTTTGATAAGCATTCCCTTTTACGTTCTTCAAATTATAAATGTTGACTAGGGTGGGGCCAAATTCATTGCTGACTGGCACACCTCTAACCTTTCCCTTTGGGTTGATATCATTGTATTAGTAAATACACATTCAACCAGTAACCATTTCATTTAGCTATCCTACGGTTCATGATACTGTGTCTCTATCCTCTCTATGCTTATTACAGATGTGAAATAGAAGTGGCAGAAATTGACTCATACGTTTTGTCACAGTTTATTTTTTTAATTTATTGATTTGTTTTTTTGAGAGAGGAAGAGACAGAAACATCAATTTGTCCCACTTGTTTATGCATTCATTGTTTTATTCTTTTAAAAAAAGATTTTATTTTTAGAGAGGAGGGAAGGGGAGGGTGGAAGGAAGAAAGGGAGAGAAACATCAATCAGTTGCCTCTAGACACCCCAAACGGGAGACCTGGCCAGCAACCTAGACATGTGCCCTGACAGGGAATTGAACCTGAACTGGCCACCCTTTGGTTTGTGGGCTGGTGCTCATTCCCTTGAGCCACACCGGCCAGGGCTATTGATTGATTCTCGTATGTGCCCTGACTGGGGATTGAACTGGCAATCTTTGGCATATGGGGGATGATTCTGTAACTAACGGAGCTACCCAGCCAAGGCTATCATAGATAGGTTTTGATTTCATATACTAGGTTCATTAAATAATTCATTGCATAAACTTAACTAACCCTGGCTGTAATTAATATTTTAAAAATTAACAAAGCATTCCTACATAATTTATATCTTTACAAATCTATATTCTATTGTATTTCTCCAAACTTGGAAAGTAAACTTCAGAAGGAGATAAGGGTAAAGAAATCTTCATTTGGAAGGAGAAACAGTGCAACAGTGGAAAGAATCAGATGTGAAGAGGCAGGTGCTTGACTAGTTAGTAGAGTTAAGGAATTCAGAAGGTAGTGTGGAAATAACCTACAGAGAAATGAGTGGGTCACTTGACACCTTCCAAATTGAAGGAATTAAGTAAGGATATGGAGATTTCATTTTGTTTGAATTATTCTGACTGAACTCCTCCAGTACTATGATGGCAAAATAATGATCACCAGTATCCATTGAGCATTCACTGTACATGAGGCCCTTTACACGTATTACTACTTTGATACCTCACAGTTCCATGAAGGGAAGTACTGTTGTTGTCATTTGAAGATGAGGGGCTAATTGAAGTCAAGTGATCTAGGCAAGTGGTAGAGCCAGGTTTTGAACCCACAAAGTCCATTTGGGGAGCACAAGATAACTAATGGGTTTATGCTTAAATAATGTTTGAAGGTATATGCACAACTTGGTGGTCCTGCCTTCTTGGGGGTGAAGGAGATACAATGAGGATCCACTTGATTTGTGGTGTTATAGGGTTATAGCTGGTGGAAAAGGGCAGGTGTCAGCAGAACATCCCAATTTCAGCATTCCACTTTTTGAATCTAGTTAGTCAATCTTTTTTTCTCTCCATGACACTAGATTACACTTGCCCTTCTCTTCCAGCAACTTACATGGAGACAAAGCACATTTTACAAAATAAGACCTCTGTTTCTTGTCACTCCATTTTTTATTTGTTATTTTAAATTATCTCTTACATGGTACATCACTTAATAATTTACATATTTTTCAAGATCCCACTTATTGTCACCTTGGCTGTTTGCCTCTTTTGATTTCTGCCTTCTGTACTGCTCTCTTGGGATCCTCAGCAGTCACAATAATAGGAAACAGTGCCTGCGTTGCACTGGAATGAGTGGTTAACATAGCTGTTAACCCATTTGGGCTGTTACAGGTTTTTAGGGAAGGCACCGTGTTGTTTACTAGAGCCCTGACACTCAGGACACAGTTGGAAGTTTAGCTTTTCAGTTAGATCTGCTCTAACATCCTGTGAGTCGAAATTATTAATAATAACCTTTAAAACAAGAAAACTAAAGCTTCTTGATGGTACAAATGTTTTGTTCTAAGACAAAAAAGTAGTCATGACTTGAACTCAAGCATGCATTCCAGGATTGTGGGCAGTGGGAGTACGAGGGTTTTGATGATTGGCAAGCCTAAAATTGGGGAAGAGAACGCCAATCTATGAAGGGACAGTGAGCACTTCCCAGTAGGACAAAATTGGATATTGACTTCTGGCTTGTCTGAAGTCGACCACTGGGTAAGCCCTAGCCTGGGAACCTGGCCCAGCTCCAGGGTCCTTTTCAACTAAAAATAGAGAAGACTGTGCCTCAGCTAATTTTAGCTTGAGACATCTAAGTAAGAAGTACATTCTGCCTGTTTCTGAAGGTGTTGGGACATGCTGGGTCGGGGATTTTGCCTTTCTTGCTTTATCATCAAAAACTGTATAAAAAGCACTTTATTAATCCTCATTTATGAACACCATTTCATTGCAGTCTTGTAAAAACTGGCAGCTTTTCCCATTTATAGAAGATGACTCAGGTTTGGAGAGATTGAAAGTGACTTGTTTGCCCAGGTCTTCTCAGGAAGAAGTAATAGTCCACCCTTTGGAATTAGATAGCTTTGACTTTCAACCCTGACCTTGCCACTTAGTAGCTGTATTATTTAACCTCTCTGAGCCGAGTTCCTCATCTATAACATGGGATACTGGAAATTAATTCACAGGGGGTCCTGTGAGGATGAAATTCGAGGTGAAATTGGGTCATTTTACTCTTGACTTTTGTTAGGTAGTTGGTGACTTGTAGTTTTCACTTTCCTTTCTTCATTGGGTTAAGGAACTACTAGATGTACTCGGTACCTTACAGGAAATTAAATGTTAACCCATTTGAATTGTTAATCATCATGTTGATAGATTGGTGTCTCTAGTAGCAAGAGTAGATGCTGTCAGACAACTGAGTCAGCATAGAAGGTCTTGCGAGGTGAATGTAGCTGCTTCTAATGGGTCATCTCTGATTCTGTGGCGGCTGGCACAAATTCTTGTTGTAAAGGATTGTTGAACTTTTAAAGATAGGAATAGGATCTTGATTGATAATAGCTCAGTAATTTTTCTTAGGTTTGATCTTGGAACTTTTGCAAAGGAAAATGTGTTATGGGTTAAACAATACCTTCTATTGCTGAGTCAGTGCTTTAAATTAGTTCTTAAGCCATCAGGATTGCTCTGATTTCTAATTTTTTTTTTTTTAACTGAGGTAGTACGGATGGCTTGTGAACATAAATGGCTGACTCAAATGGTGGCCCTAGGAAAGTCTTCTAAGGAAAACTATCACTTTTTCATCTTTTATCCTCTTGAGGTCTTAGGAAGTGAATTTACTACTTCATGTAGTAGGTTAGAGAAGATAAATAGCTGTGAGACCTTCGTTTGGGAAGTTATTCAGGACTAAGAATAATATTTTTCTTTACAGTCTATTCTGAGAGAAGATGTGTGAAAAAAGTAGCAGTTTGTTAACATGTGGAATTTCTAATGTGAACTTCAAATCTCTAAAGTTTCATGAGAACAGATGGCACCATGGTTTTTACCTTGGAACATGGCATTTGATATGCTTCCAGGTTAAAATTGCTTCTGTTTGGATTCATAGTATATTAAGGGTAATTAGGCAGTTATGTCAATGAAGCATTAACCTTTATAACTATAGGTCAGGATCAGAGACTTCCAGTCAAGATGGCAGCATAGGTAAACATGGCTCACCACCTCGCACAGCCACATTAAAATTATACGTAAAATACAGAATAGCCATCACTCAGAACCATCAGAAATCAAGTTGAATGGACGTCTGACAACTGGGGAATTAAAGAAACCACAACCACTCAGACTGGTAGGAGGGGTGGAGATGTGGAACTGGCTCGCCCCACATCCATGTGTGGTGGATAAGAATTTGGGAGGAGTATATTAGGAGTGAGGAGTCCTAGCCCCACACCAGGACCCCAGTCCAGGGCTCTAGTGCCAGGAAGATAAGTCCCCATAACTTCTGGGAGCAAAAACCAGTGGGGATTGAGTTGGTGGAAGAAACTTCTGGAGTCCCAAGCAGTTCCCCTTACAGAACCCCCACACAGACTTACTCAAATTTACTCCCTCTGAGCTCCAGCACCTGCATAGCAGCTTGAAAGGCGCCAATGGCATACTAGGAGGAACTAAGTGTCTGGCGTCAAGGCAAGAGCAGGAGGTTAATTTTTGCTTACATAGGAGGAGGGTGGGCAGAAATCATTTTCCCTTTTCTTAGCAACCCCCCCCCCCCCCCCCCCCCCCCCCCCACATACACACAGAGCCACATTGGTAGGCAGGTTCCATATCTGAGACTTCATCAACCTGGCTAACACTGTTTGCCCAGCCCTGGAGATCCCCTGAGGCTTTGTCCCACCCACTTTATGGCCCACCCAAGCTGTGAACAATGGCTTTTCTGTATTAATGACTGGTCTTTGCTCATGTTTTATAATTTGCTCAATTCTTTCAAACAAGTAACAGCCATCCTCAGTGAGCCCTCAGCCCCTATACCTCTTGCTATGTGGCCCCAGGCTCAGCAATAGTAGCAGTCAGTGTAGGTTCACAGCTTGGCTTCTTCTGGGAATCTCCAAGCTCAGCACAAGAGCAGCAATCTGTAGATTGTTTTATAGCTCAGGCAGGGTGGCCCTGGGCAGAATCCAGATGGGAGCTGACCTTGACCTGCACCACCTGGGAAACCCCAGAGCTTGTGTATGCAGTGGACAGCTACAGACCATGTCAGAGCACTACCACCCTGCTCCTGCTCAGCTGATCCTCCATCGAGGGTGGAGGTTGGTGGTCAATGGTAACAACTAGTCCTTGTAGCTGGCTGGCCTGGGTAAATTCCTCCCATTGACCTGCCAACAGCAATCAAGTTTCAACTGCAAGAGGACGGTGTACTCAGCCCACACGGAGGGCACCGTGGAGTACCCAGCTTGGGTGATAGGGAAGACTGTGTCACTGACCCTACAGGACACCTGCTACATTAGGCCACACTGCCAAGACATGGAGTCAAAGCAACTCTAATACATAGAAATGATCACAGGGAAGCTGCCAAAATGAGGAGAAAAAGAAACATGGCCCAAATGAAAGAACAGATTAAAACTCCTGAAATAGAACTAAACAAAATGGAGATAAGCAATCTATCAGATGCAGAGTTCAAAACAGTGGTTTTAAGGGTGCTCCAGGAACTTAGGACATCAACAGCATAAAAAAGAACCAGTCATAGATGAAAGATACACTAATTGAAATACAGAACAATCTACAGGCAAACAAAAGTAGAGTGGACGAAGTAAGAATCAACCCAGTGATTTGGAACATAAAGAAGGAGAAAACAACCAATCAGAACAACAAGAAGGAAAAAAGCATCCAAAAAACCAAGGATACTGTAAGCAGCCTCTGGGACAAGTTCAGATGTTCCAACATTTGCATTAGGGGTGCCAGAAGGAGAAGAGAAAGAGCGAGAAATTGAAAATGTATTTGAAAAAAAAATGAAAGAACACTTCCCTTATTTGGTGAAGGAAATAGACATGCAAGCCCAGGGGAAGCTCTGCAAAATGGAGAGTGTTTTGATGGATGCCAGATAGGAGGTGTGTGTGTGGGGGATGGGTGAAGAGGTGAGGGGATTAGGAAGTACAAATAGGTAGTTATAGAATAGCCATGGCATATAAAGTACATTACAGGAAATGTAGTAGCCAAAGAACTTACAAGCGTGACCTATGGATGTGAGCAATGGTGTGGGGATTGCCTGAGGGAGAGGGGGCTGTTAGGTGGAGTGGGACAAAGGGGGAAAAATTGGGAGAAGTGTAATAGTATAATCAATAAAATATAATTAAAAAATACAACTGTAGACCAATTTGCGCTTGAATTCGCTGGTCGTAGCCATTCTAAATTTCATGTTGCAAAGAATGACCTGGGGAACTTGTTAAAAATGCTCATTCCTACTGGTTCCTTCTCTCTTCTGGGGAGAGCTTTGGAAATGTGTATTTTGGAAAAGTGCCAGGTGGTTCTGATAATATATATTTTATATAATCTCTCTAGAAAATGAGAATTAGCTCAATGTTAGGAAGCTTTTTCTCCTTGTGTTCAAAGTCTTGGGATCCTTTAGACTTTAAAATCAATAGTAGATGAAATTTCTGTTATTAAAACTACTGTTGGTCACTTTTTGTTCCGTCCAGCACTAATGAAAATAGTTGGCTGGTGTGACAGTGGTTCTCAAACTTTACTGTGCATCGGCATCACCAGGGTGATTAAAATTTCTCATTGAATAGATCTGGAGTGGGACCTGAGATCTTGTGTTTCTAACAGATTCCCAGGTGATGCTGGAGCCCTGGGTCCAGGGACCACAATTTGAGAATGACTGGTTTATACGTAGGGACCACATTACAGGACACGTACTAATTATCAAGTTCTGACTTCATTCTGGGCAGGTGATAAGAGCATGCTAACAGGATTTGGGAAGTGGGTCAAACTATAGAAAGAGCAGATTCACACCCAGCCTTAAGACTGATACAAGGTATTGCTTAATGAATGGAAAAGTAGATGGGATTTTTCACATTATGTAAAACTCAAGTGCACTTAGTTGCTCTTACACATATTAAATTGGTGTATGATGAACATTGCTGTGTTTTTCTTGGCATAGTAGGCACCCATTTTAACATCCCTTCTGATAGTTTAAACTCCCTGATAGTGGTTGTGCTTTACTTCTCAGGGGCTTCCCAGCCTGGATATAATAATTGGTACATAAATATGTATTTGGTGCCTAATTTCAACATGACAGACTAAAACATTAAAATTCTTCTCTTTTTTTCTTTTTTTTGTAAATGGAAACATCTTTCTGTTCTCTGGAATTTTTTTGGCATTTTTTGTTGAGTATATGTATGTCTGTGTGTATGTGTTTTAAATGACTTATAAAGTATGGCTTTTATCTAAAAAAAGATTGGAGAGTTATTTTCCTTTAGCAGAGAAAGTTTTATTGCAGAGTAGAATCTTAAATTGTAGTTATTACTTTGGGAATGTGCAAAATTCTGCACTTACTACTCAGTATAGTTATCTAGATTATTGCCAGAAGTGCCCTATTTTACTGGCAACTTTCTAGTAATGTTTTATTATGTTTGGGAATCTGTCCATGTTATTAGATGTGGGCTTCACAAAGGCAGAGAAGTAGGTCTTAAAAATATTTAGGACAGGCTTATTACGTGAAACATATATGGAGAATTAAGAGACACTCTCTGTACACCTAGGTCCATATAGTCTAGTTGAGAAACAGATGGAAACAAGTGAACAGGTTTAAATGAGACCTCAGCATGGAGATGGAAGAGAGATAACTTTGTGTCTGATGCACATTGAAAAAGCCAATAAATGTTTGTTGGTGATGGAGAGAAGAAAAAAAACTACAGTAGACTTTGGCAGAGAAGATGAGAATTACTTTTGTTTGACCTAGGATTTGGAAAAATAATATATTTGGCTATGAGGTTACTGTTGCAACATTTTGTCTTTTTGAGTGAAGAAGTTTGTAATTATACCCTAAAAATAATTCCGAGTGCTATTTCTTAACCTAGGAGGTTTACAGTCTCTAAATTGTCAAGACCAGTTTCAGGGGGGTTGTGGAAGTCATACTGATGAAGTTGTGAGTAGTGTTTTGAGAGTAGCTCTGTGGAAAGGGCATTAACTTCAGCTTTAGTGTTGTTCTCTGGTAGCTTGCGTTCTTTCTTCTAGCCTCGTGAACATTCACTGTAGTCAGTCAAAAGAACAAGTAGTGAGTCTGGACTCCTTAAGAGGTGCTTAGAGATAAGTGTGTCTGCAAGTCAGAAGTAGGTGGAGAAGGGAGAGTGGAACTGGGGTTTAGTGGTAGTCATAGAAGTATTCACGGAGCATCAAAACAGATTCCAGGACCAATAACTCTGAAAGTTTCTCCATTTTGACATAAATTACTTTATCTGGAGTTCTAAATGTTACATTTGTTCTTGATTAACCTATGTTTTAGCCAAATGGTGGGGGAGGCAAATGATGAACTCATTGTTTCTAGGATTGTGTCATATAAAGGTATAATGAAGGAGACACGAAGAAGATCAGAACCAGATTTCTTTTTTTTTTTTTTAAAGATTTTATTTATTTATTTTTAGAGAGGGGAGGGAGGGAGGGAGAGAGAGAAACATCAGTGTGCGGTTGCTGGGGGACATGGCCTGCAACCCAGGCATGTGCCCTGACTGGGAATCGAACCTGCGATGCCTGGTTCGCAGCCCGCGCTCAATCCACTGAGCTATGCCAGCCAGGGCCAGAAACAGATTTCTTCGTGGCCAAAACAATTGTTTAAGCTTTGAAGTCACTCAGGAAGGTTTTTCATTCCTCTTAGGAAATGGTTGGAAAATGGAAAACTTTAGGTTTGGATCAGCATATACTCAGAATAACTAAGCCAGTCAAAGCCTTCTCAGTTTTTAAGTCAGTGGAAATTAATGTGGGCTTTGAACTTTGTGAAAACAGGAAGAATAGTAGGAAACTAGTCATTTTTCCTTTTGGGATAAGTTGACATTTACTCTGTAATCAATTTCTAAATTAGTGACTTACTGTCCAGAATTATAAAAATAGAAAATAACATATTATCATGTATCTAATTGTCTGATTTCCCTCTCTTTTCTAGGAGGTGTGATTGCCTATATCAGTTCTTCCAGCTCAGCCTCTAGCCCTGCCTCTTGTCATAGTGAGGGTTCTGAGAATAGTTTCCAGTCCTCTTTCTCTTCTGTTCCATCTTCTCCAAATAGCTCTAATTCTGATAACAATGGTAATCCCAAAAGTGGTGATCTCTCCAATGTTGAAGGCATTCTGAAGAATGATCGAATAGATTGTTCTATGAAAACAAGCAAGTCGAGTGCACCTGGGATGACGAAGAGTCATAGTGGAGTGACAAGTAAGTTACTTTAGTTTCCTAAAGGTTGATGCCATTCATTGCAGGTGGGGCTTACTTTATCAACCTCTCATTTGTGGGAACTGTTATATTTGTGGGTATAATTTTCACCCCTTTCTGGGTCATCATGTATAGTTCATTAATTAGGTGAGAAATCAGTGATGGTTTTAAAACTCACAGCCCCTAGAGTTTATTGCCACCCAGTAAAATATGTGGTTATGTACTGTGCCTTACCATGTTTCCTCTAGGGTACCTCTGTTTGCCACATTTTCACAGTTAACCTTTCTTCTGGACTCCTAGTACTGAATCTGGTTTCTAGAACAGAGTACTTTATTCATTGTGGGAAAGGTTTTTCTTCCATGAAGTTGGAGCTAGGAATATTGGGATTAGGAAATAAAGCAGGATTGGGATAACCAAATGAACAGTGGAATTTGGACCCCTAAGAGGGTGTGGAGGTAAGATGGATTGGTGTTGGGAAAGATCAGGAAGGAATATCAGGAAGGAATAGGACCTAGCTGGGACTTGTAGGTTAATGGAACTAAGTATCCGTACAGCAGCCTGGGAAGACATTGTTTGTACCTTTTATTTATTGACCTCTCTGCCTTTTTCATTCTTATCCTGGAGACTTGTTTTCCTAGTTCTGGTTGTATATCTGGTGTGAAGTAACTCTAGATTTACAAAATTTCAGAGTACGTTTAAAATAATCAGGGAAGGGCAAAACTAGCTTTTCTAAAAGATTTTTGGTAGTCCCATAAACTGAGTTTAAGAGAAAACTATAATGTCTTCTGATTTGTTAATTTGGTGTAAAGAATTTTCTTTAAATGATAAAAGTATAATTGTATCTTTCTAAAGCACTTACGAGATGAACAAAATATAATATTCAATTGGAAAGAAAACAAACAATTGAAACCTTTCTCACGTTTCTTTCTGTTTGTGCCCTAGAATTTAGTGGCATGGTTCTACTGTGTAAAGTCTGTGGGGACGTGGCATCAGGATTCCACTATGGAGTTCATGCTTGTGAAGGTTGTAAGGTAACGAAAGCATACTTTTTTTCTTTAAGCTACTGATTCTGGGATTAAAGAAATTAGAGTTAGGTTTGCCATTTTCCACATCTGATAATCTGGGAGAAGAGAAGTGAGCTGCTCCTCTTTAAGTATTAAGCATTTTATTAAAATATTTTATTTTAAAAGTATTTTTATTAAAAATTAAAAAAAATTTTAAAGTGTTTTATTTAAAAATATTTTTATTAATTTTTTTTAAATTTTAAAAAATATTTTATTTTTAGAGAGAGGGGAATGGAGGGAGAAAGAGAGGGAGAGAAACATCAGTGCATGGTTGCCTCTCATGTGGCCCCCACTGGGAACCTGGCCCACAATGCAGGCATGTACCCTGACTGGGTATCGAAACGACGACCCTTTGTTTTGCAACCCACTCTCAATTCACTGAGCTACACCAGCCAGGACTGTGGTTAAGCATTTTATGTAGTATATAAATATAACTTTGTTTGAAAAATATATTTCTGATCCAATGAAAGTATTTTTTTTTTTTAAGATTTTGATCAAAATAAGTTTACATTCTCAAATTTAATTATGGCATGAAATCAAGTGTACAAAATGCTTGTTTATTAATGTGTTAGGTGCTGTTCTAGGTGGAGGGGCACTCCTGCCTTGTTGGAACTGGTTTAAACCAAATTTTGAATAGGTCTCACCAGGTGTGTTTTCTGACATGTCTGGTACTAGAAGTTGAGAATAATTCCTAGGTCCTTATAAAAAATGTGGTATCTTTGGAAGTAATTCCAAATGAGTAAAAAAAACCTGGATATAAATGAGTGCTTGGGAAAGCTCATTATATTTGTAAGTTTAGTTGAATATTTCTTAGATTGTCCATTAGAAAATTCCAAGGGATATAGTTTATACCTCCTACCTATACCCAGGGAACCTCTCTTTCTGTTTTTTTTAATCTGACACAATCCTTTTTCCTGAATTAACATGGCTGTGGCAAGTGCTCCTGCTGTTCTCTAACTGAAGGCCAGGGGCAGGAATCCAGTTTGGCAGGATATGATAGGTGAATGAGATGATGAATATACATGGTGAAAAAAGAAGTATTTTTTAGGGTGGCTGTGAATGAATTGTGATTTTGGTAGCTCTTCATGGCTGGGTCACTTAATAAGCTGGTCAGGATTTTATGTAGATGTAGCACTTTCCCAGTGTATAAAAAGTTCTGTAAACACCATTTTTTTTCTTTTTTACCCTAAAAAGTGTGAAGTAACTGTGGGGCAGGCATTATTCTAACTTTATAGCTAGAGAAACAAAAGCATAAGCCAATGAGCTTAACAGTGTATTCTTGATATAGAACACATAATTGTTCTATAGCTTCTTAAAAATGTGTCTAGTTCAGATCATTGTAGTCTCCAAGTATAGTGCTGTAGTAATTAAGTATAAAAATATTGTATCTCACAATTGCCAATATAGACTCATGAAATGTGTGGTTAGTTATAATATTCAAGGAAACTTCATTTTAAGATACTTTTGGTAATTGTGTTCCTGACTTTTCCATTCTCCTTGGAAATACTAAGCTGGGATCTTCGAATACCTATTATAGCACGTGCACTTAATTGTTTAGTGAAGGCAGGTACTTATAACCATCTAGCTGGGACCTGTCTTTCTCTGGATCATTAGTTGGTCTGTGGTATGACACTTACGTGTTGCTGACAAGCAGCCAGGGACACCTGGCACACATGAGTGTAGGCCTTGCTGGTGTCAGCAGGTAATGATCCGAAAAGACCAAGCTCTACTAACATAATCCTTAGTTCCCTTGAGGGGATTATAGCTATGGAACATATTTTTCTGTCAGCTCTTTAAAACTAAGTCATATTTTAGGAGCTTTGGAATTTGTATGTGATTAAAGTATGAGTTAGAAAATGTGGCTGTAGGCAGGGACTGGTAACAGGGTTAAGTGTAGTACAGCGGGTGCCTGGAAGGCAGCAAGATTCTCTAAAAGGAAGAAAGGGAGGAAGAGTTTTGTTCGGCTAGAAAGTATAGATGCTTACTGACTCCTCTGTTGTGCTAGTTAAATTCCATGTGTCAAGATTGTATTTCCCTCTGTTCTAAGCCAAAGTTATTTCCCAGGTGTAGCTAGTAATATTGAGTGGTTAGGAGTTGGGGTGGCTGCCTATAAGAAGTCCATCTGGATGTTTTTAAATGAATGGCTATGTCTTCCTTTGTTCTTAGGGTTTCTTTCGGAGAAGCATTCAGCAAAACATCCAGTATAAGAAGTGCCTGAAGAATGAAAACTGTTCTATAATGAGAATGAATAGGAACAGATGTCAGCAGTGTCGCTTCAAAAAGTGTCTGTCTGTTGGAATGTCGAGAGATGGTATATTCCTAGTTTAAAGATCATACTTTTTTAAAGCATATGGAACTTGACTTTTATTTCTCAGCATAAACCAAAGCTATAAAACAGTTACCAGTGGCTCTCTCATGCTTAGGGTGAAGCAGATTTTAGAAAACACATTTTAATGCCTTGTAGAATGCCAAATTCATTAAAGTCAAATTTTAGCATCAACACCCCAGAAACAGCTTATGGCTTACTACTTTTTCTGTTGGTTCTGTAAAAAGGACCCATTATTTTCCCTCTGTATAATTTGAATACTCCCCCTGCCCTAAAAAAAAAAAAAAAAGATTTAGCTTTTCTTGATGTAGGAATCCATGGTTCTTTCTCCATAATTTTTTAGCATTGCTGATGAATCCATTTCTCTTTAGGTGACTCTATCGCTTTCTCAGCCCTGAGATGATAATGGGCTTTTAGGGCACAGATTCTGAATATGTTGAAAGGAAATGCAAACTTGAAAGAAACATCAGGGTCTGGAGTGGAAGAGGTTGCTCAATTCTGGTTTGAAATATAGCGATGGAAAATAAAAGTTGTGGTAATTTGTGGGACTGTTAGTATTATCTGTGAATGACATCACTGGAAGATTTGACTCCTCTGTTGTGCTTAGGAAATCATTTGTGGACAGTCTAATTCTGTTGTATGAAACGTAACAGATGAGGAAGAGGTTTTCAGAGGGATTAGTTTAGTAGGCCTAATTAAGAACTGCTAAGAATGAACTTCATATTTATCCAGGGGAGAGTCATTTAAGCAATCCTGTAGGTTGCTCTAATATCTTATTGACAAAGAAATACAGTATTGCAATACAGAGCTTCTTAAAGAACAGATTTTAGCAATTGATGTTTTGGATTTTAATTGCCTGAAAATTTTTTTTATAGCACTAGAAGTAGCAGTCCAAAGTTGACACTGTGATTGCCCCAAAAGAATAAAAATGGCAATCATTTGTGAAGGAGAGGGAGTAGAGGTGTAGAGTGTGAAATAAAATGAAAGCATTTGTCTGATAATGTCAGAGATACAATTAGATTAGTAAGGCTTTCTTGCTGGGTGGGTGTATAGAATTTTTATTGTCTGTATAAAATACCAAACACAGTCTAAGACTAGCCTCCAAAATAATGGAGGATGAATTTTATTGATTTTAATTAAAATCCAGCAAGTTGGTTTTTCAATAAGCGCATTTCTCTTGACTATGTTTTTTTTTTATAGTTGATCTCTGAGGGCAGGGGATGTGGATGGGGGAAACACTGACTTGCTGTTCCACTTATTTAGCCATTCATTGATTGCTTCTTATATGTGCCCTGACCTGGGATCGAACCTGCAACCTTGGCATATTGGGATGAGGCTCTAGCCAACTGAGCTACTTGGCCAGAGCTGCTTTTTTTTTTTTTTTTAAGATTTTCTTTTTGAAGTAGCCAGTAAAGGAAAGAACAAGTCATTTAATGTTGGATCTTGAGAATAAAATTATGAAAATGAATTGACAAAAGTCAGATTGTTTAGGGAGAGATTGTATCTCCTAGGTTCTGTTAAGTGTTAATGGATATAGGTAGCTGAATTCTATGTGCCTTCTTAAAAAGAATCTTCAGTCTTGTTAATAAGGTGCTGTGTAGTCATGCTGGTTTGCTTCAGTCTCTGATTTGCTTTAGTTAATTCCAAATTTCTTAGATTTTGCTTATAAAATACCCAAGAGATATAGATCTTCTTAGCTTTGTTTTGGGAGAACAATGGAAAATTTTCTCCCTCCCTTCCACTTCCTATGGTTTATCAAAAACAACCAGTAAGTTTAGAATAATTTATGCCAGAGATACATAGATACTGTTTACTTGTATGACTAGAGGTCATAGCTATCAAAGATAATTTTGTGTTATTCTTTTGTATAAACAGGTTTTACTTAGAATATAGATGTTAAATATCTTTTTCTTCAATAGCTGTTCGGTTTGGTCGTATTCCTAAGCGTGAAAAACAGAGGATGCTAATTGAAATGCAGAGTGCAATGAAGACCATGATGAACGGCCAGTTCAGTGGTCATTTGCAGAATGACACATTAGTAGAACATGAACAGACAGCCTTACCAGCCCAGGAACAGCTACGACCCAAGCCCCAGCTGGAGCAAGAAAACATCAAAAGCTCTTCTCCTCCCTCTTCTGATTTTGCAAAGGAAGAAGTAATTGGCATGGTGACCAGAGCCCACAAGGATACCTTTATGTATAATCAAGAGCAGCGAGAAAACTCAGCAGAAACCATGCAGCCCCAGAGAGAACGGATTCCCAAGAACATGGAGCAATATAATTTAAATCATGACCATTGTGGCAATGGGCTTAGCAACCATTTTCCTTGTAGTGAGAGCCAACAGAATCTCAATGGACAGTATAAAGGGAGGAACATAATGCATTACCCAAATGGGCATGCCATTTGTATTGCAAATGGACATTGTATGAACTTCTCCAATGCTTATACTCAAAGAGTATGTGATAGAGTTTCGATAGATGGATTTTCTCAGAATGAGAACAAGAATAGTTACCTGTGCAACAATGGAGGGAGAATGCATCTGGTATAGTGAAATCTCTCTTTTTTTTTTTTTTGCTCACCTTGTATCAAGGAAAGCTTTGAAGGTTTTCTTTTATGCGGGGGATATACCAACTTTAAGGGTGGGTCAGAAAACCTGAGAGGTTTGCAGAGTCACTTTTGTGCAATATTTTAGGTCAAATACTTTTAATAAACATTTATTGTATGACCTAATTTCACATGGAGTTAGGTACAAATGTGTGATTTGATTGATACCATGATTGGGATTGGGATTTTATGTAAAGTATGGATCATGAAAGATTGGTCCTTTAATTCTTAGAAATTCCTTTCAAAATTTAAGCATTCTGATTAATCACTACCTTGTTAGCTTTGGGATTTTCTCTAAGGGCTGATCTTTAAGCTCGCCACAGTCAGTAATTCCTTGATGTCTCTGGAGTTTTCTTCAACCATTATAATGCAAAAGGGTCTTTGGGTATAGAACATGGATATTTTATTGTGTGAGAATTTAGGAATAGTTTAATAGGCTAACTTCTAAGGATTTTTCTCAGACTTCATCCTAGGAGATGAATTAATATTATTTATATCATTCAAGTTTTTTTTTTTTTTCCATCAAATACAACAATCTACATGAAAGTACAGTGTTTATATTCAGCCAAAATTTCAGCAAAAGCGTCAGTACTGCATCATTTCCAGTTTAAACTATGAGGTCCTTTGATAGTGCTTGGTATTTTCCACAGCCAGGTAATTAAAGCCTTCTTTTTATATTTTCAAAACGGTTGACTGTACCCCAATCCTTATGTTAGATTTTTTTGGCCACTTGCAAGTATTTGATCCCATGGATCTGAAAGGTGACCTTATATTTCATTAGACTTAGTGGCTGCCTTGAGGGAAAAAATACCATGGTTATAGAATCATTTAATTTCTGAATCTCTTGGATTTAGTGAAAATGGAAAGGCTGACTTTACTAAAAGAGTTTGCAGTGCATGTTTCATAATCTTTTTAGTGTTTTTATGCCTTTAAAAAAAAAAGATTTATTTATTTTTAGAGAGAGGGGAAGGGAAGGAGAAAGGGAGTGAAATATCAATGTGTGGTTACCTCTCACGCACCCCACACTGGGGACCTGGCCTACAACCCAGGCATGTGCCCTGACTGGGAATTGAACTAGTGACCCTTTGGTTTGCAGACCAGTGCTTAATCCACTTGAGCTACACCAGCCAAGGCTTTATGCCTTCTTTAGCTTCCTGTTTTTTCTTTCCCAATGTTCCTTTAGAAGATGCATTTGTGTCTCTAGTCATTGTTTCCTGATTGACTAAGTGGAGGTCACTGCTCACGTCATTGTTTATAAAATAAATGGTTAATGACCTTTTTAAAAAAGTGAGGTATCACTATCTTTTCCTCTTTGAAATTACAACATTGTAATGTGCCCATTTAGAAAAAAGTGAGTTTCGAGATATTAACTAAATGTGGGCTTGGATTCTAGGCCTGTGACTTCTAGCTGTGTTTGGATAAGTCACTAAATGTCTTAAAGTCTCAGTTCTTATCTAAGAGATGGTAATTATAACATCTGCCATAACTCAGTAGTAGAATTGAGAATCAAGTAAATATGTGTGAATTTTTTTTTTAAACCATGAAGCCTATATAAGGTGGCAGCAGTGTTGCAAAGTCAATTCTTAAACCTGTGGTACAGGTTTCTGAACTACCTTGTTAAAGGTCTCACTTTTGCTTAGGTTGCCCCTTAAGTGAGTTGCTATTTACATTCGGTTCCTGTGAGGCTTCCTGTTGTCTGGTGGAATAGGGAAAGAGAAAGGGCTATCACCAGTAGCATCTGAGGATTATTTTCACGTTGGTGTTTCCAGTGATTGAGATGCCACTTTTGAAATTTCTTTACCACTTCTCACAATTTAAGAGTTTTTCTGTTTTGTGCAAACCAGGTTTGTCCGATGAGCAAGTCTCCATACGTGGATCCTCATAAATCGGGGCATGAAATCTGGGAAGAATTTTCAATGAGCTTCACCCCAGCAGTAAAAGAAGTGGTGGAATTTGCAAAGCGTATTCCTGGATTCAGAGATCTCTCTCAGCATGACCAGGTCAATCTTTTAAAGGCTGGGACTTTTGAGGTAGGTTTTGTTAATCCTGAGTATGGGTACAGGACATGCAGTATTTTATTTTCATGTACATTTTCCTTCTTTTATAAATGAGCCTTTATAGTCCAGAGGCTGAAACTACCAACAAAGGAATGGCCATTTTGGGATTTTGGGGAGGAGGCTAGGTAAATGCAGAGTTATTTAGGACTTGAAACATAAATGGTCTGTATTCGTAGTATGCGAACTCCAGGTTCTAGTAATGCTTTTAATTATTTAATTAATTAATTTTTAGATTTTATTTATTTTTTTTTAGAGAGAGAAGGGAGGGAGAAAGAGAGAAACATGAATGTGCGGTTGCTGGGGGCCTTGGCCTGCAACCCAGGCATGTGCCCTGACTGGGAATCGAACCTGCGATGCTTTGGTTCACAGCCCGAGCTCAATCCACTGAGCTATGCCAGCCAGGGCTTAATTTATTTTTTTTAATATCCTCACCCAAGGACATGTTCATTGATTTTAGGGAAAGGGAGGGAGAGAGAAAGGGAAAGAAACATTGATGTGAGAGCGAAACATTGACGAGTTGTCTCTCGTACCTGTATGTGCCCTGACTGAGGACTAAACCCACAACCTGGGCATGTACCCTGACCAGGAATCAAACCCATGATCTTTCAGTTTACAGGATGATGCTCCAACCAACTGAGCTACACTGGCCAGGGCTAAGTATTGCTTTAAGATGTGGACTTGGTCTGTTCTGCAGGACACTACTGAAAGCCTAGCCTGAACTTTACTGTATTTAGTACAGAGTATGAAGGCTAAATAGAGTGTGGTTTTTGTCTTTTCAGTGATTGCAGAGTACAAGCTGGGACGAAAGTAAGTTTATAGTTGTGAATATACAAAACAGAATTTATTCGTGTGTTATTTTTCATACGAACAACTGTAAAACTACTTTTGCCCCACCATGTATTGGGGGGATGTATAAACATCTCTTATGTGGCAGCTCAGATTTTTTTGGCCATACCTCACTCCAGAAATCTATGGCTACTTTTACTTCTCCATCTTCTCTTGCTGTGATGTCTCCTGTCAGGGCTTGGGGTCACCACTGTTGTCAACTTTAGTAGGACACAAACAGTACCTCTCCTGTGCTTCGTTAGGCGCCTCTCACCTGTCTGGCCCATGACTTCCCTGTTGCTGCTGAGGTGTGAGAAGTCTCAGGACTTGCTTGGAGGTCACTTATGCATTATTCTGAAATGCAGTAGGTGGGAAGTTGGTGTCTGGTGGGTGAAATCTTTGATCAGTGTGGGTAGGGATCCATTTCTCTCTAATGGTCTCATAACATTGAGCTGTTAGTTCTTGAAAATAAGTGGTGGATAGCTCAGTAAACATATTGCTAATATTTGCTCTTTTTGCTTCCTGTGTCATTTCCTTTTTCTTTGCTCTTATTTTCACATGTGCCAGTGTACACCCCACATAAACTTTTGCCTAGGCTTCATTTTCTGGGGCACCTGGACTAGAACAGAGATGAAGCCCTATTCATGAATGAAATATCTATGATATAATTCAAAAGTAACACCTACAGGTGAGGATTTTCAGTTTAAAGGAAAACATTACACTTAAGATTTAAAGCCAGAAGGTGTGTCAGTGATCAAGTTCAGTTCTCCCATTTTTGAGGGTAAGAATGGCCCAGAGAGCTGAAGAGACTTTTCCTGGATTATCAGTACATTCATAACACAATCAGGGCTAGAATACAAACCCCTGACCCCATGACTTGGGTTCTCCTTGCCTTGTGATTTGTTCTGGGATAGCTGTATTCTGTGTAGCACCATCTGCGTAGAAGGGTAACTTTCTTTTAGATTGTCTTGAGTAAAGCAAGTCCTTGCTTGGGAGCATTACAAAAGGATGGTGTTTGTTCAGTGTTTCGCTGATTATGGGAGAAATATGTGACAAATGTCACCATTTAGTATATTGTGGAGGGAGTGCTTTAGGTAATTTTCAACTAGGTTGGTTTGGATTTTGATTATAACTGGGTTTCTAGCACACTTTTATTATAATAGTTTTCTTTGTATATTGTTTCTTTGGGTTATGATTTTTTGAAATGGTCTAATTAGAGTTCATCTCCTGCATTTGCCTTGGCTGCATTTGGTGTTTGGATGTTTCCCAGTATTACTGCATTGAAATATTGCTCTTTGTACTTAGGGCTTAGAGACCATGAGATATACTTGGTAGCTTAAAGAGTTTCTTTAATGCCTTTGGCCAAGACCTGTTTCAGATTTCTTGGCATTACTGCCTGCTTTAATTTTGTATTTGCATTTCAGAATCTTTATTAATAGAGTTTTAGAGTATCATAGGACTTAAGTATTTTGCCACTGGTGGCTAGAATTTTTTTTATCTTCTTGGAGTATTGATTGCTTTGGTAGAGAATTGGCCTTAAGGAAATGATAGTGGGTAAAAATAAACTCAGTTTTTCTTTTATACTCTCTTTTATATGTAAAATATAAATACTAACTGACTTGAGTACTGATGTATTTCTTAGCATTGCTATTGAACTTCTCCAAATACATATACAAATACCTTTTCTTTTTCCAGGTTTTAATGGTACGGTTTGCTTCATTATTTGATGCAAAGGAGCGTACTGTCACCTTTTTAAGTGGAAAGAAGTATAGCGTGGATGACTTACACTCAATGGGAGCTGGGGATCTGCTAAACTCTATGTTTGAGTTTAGTGAGAAGCTGAATGCCCTCCAGCTCAGTGATGAAGAGATGAGTTTGTTTACCGCAGTCGTCCTGGTATCTGCAGGTATGCAAGCTGGTTCAAAATTGTGCCACACCTAGAATGTAAGGACCAACTGGGGAAGAGGTGGCAGTTAACGAGGTAGCAAGCTATATGGAGGGAAGAAGGCCTTAAGGAAGATGCTATGTTTTATCAATCTGTTGTTTTTGCATAATTAATTTTTTAAAATCATAGCAGTAACAGTCAAAAGTACTATATAATGATAAAATGATGTTTAGAGCTGGGCCCCTATTTTAGTCTAGCTCTTGTTAATGATTTTTTATGTCTCTAAATCATTATTTCATTTTGGAACATCATATTTCTCCAGGTAGGTGGTTCTAATATGAATTAAGTTTTAATTAAAATAATATGCACGTTACTTGTTGAAAATATCAATATGGTTTGTTACAACAGTTGGTGAATCTTTAGTTGTAGGCTTTCACCCAGCTTTGCCACTGAGTTTTATGTGTAACTTGTATGTAAGTAATTCTATCCTTTTATCTTGGTTTTCTCATCCTGTGCCAGGCAGGATTGCACCATGTGAGCCTAGTATGGGGTCAGGTACTGTTTGAATGAGTGACCAAGATTTTTGAGTCCTAACATTTAATGTTTATTTATGAGAATCATTGATGATGTTTCTCAATTCCCTACCTTGCATTCATACTGCAGTTATTTCTGACCAAAGTATTTCAATTTAGACAATAGCTACTAAAGCAGATGTTAGTTTTCAATAGCAAGTTAGAAATTGAGGCAGTACTTTCCTGGAGATAGGTAAGTAAGTACCAGACACTTTTAGGTATCCCTGACTTTATGTTAAAACACTTGTTGAGAATTTTATACTGTTTTGATATAACATACTTGAAGCTTCCCATTTGCTTCCGACTGTGTAAATGTGCTACACACTGTGAAAGGGTAGGTTAGGGCCCTGGTTAGTTGGCTAAACTGTAAATCAATAACTCTTACAAAGAGTTAAGTTCTTTGTATATCATGAAGGACTTATACATCAGTGGTATAAATAAAGGCTTAGGCTATTTGGGAGCATAATTTGACTAACATTTTTTTTTTAAGATTTTATTTGTTTATTTTTTTTTGACGGAGGAAGGGAAGGAGAAAAAGAAAGAAACATCAGTGTGTGGTTGCCTCTCGTGCACCCCATACTGGGGACCTGGCCTGCAACCCAGGCATGTGCCCTGACTGGGAATTGAACTGGTGACCCTTTGGTTCTCAGGCTGGTCCTCAGTCTACTGAGCCACATCAGCCAGGGCTACCTTTTCTGATGAGCTCTACCTGCATAGCTAAAAATGCACTTCTGATATGGGAATAGTATGGAAAGAGTGGAAGGACTGTGTCAGGAAGGGTTACCTCTTCTCTCGGTAACCTTATAATGCCTTTTGTACTTTACCATTTCGCAGTCTCCTGGTAAATAATTAGTAATGGTTTGAGTGGACATAAGATTAATAAATCTATTATCGTGAAATTAAAGGTAATCCATACTTGTTAATTTCTTCATCTGATGAATATGTCCTATGTGCTAGGTGCTCAGGGGATGACAGAACAAGTGTTAAGATACAATTTGCTCTCAGAGTATTTATATTCTATTTGGAGACAGAACTGGCACAAAAAGCTTTGTGTACTAAATTGTGTGGTTTGAGATAAGTAGGAGTTACAGGAAGGAAGATGAAGTCATGTGAGAAGGCTTTGTGGGGAAGAGGGAGGTGGGACTAGAATTTGAAGGATGGATTCTTAGGGTTTCCCAGGAAGAAAAAAGGATGGAATGATGTGGGAAAACACCAAGCAGGGCAGGGGAAAGGTCCAAAGCCTAATGCGCACGTCAAGGAGAAGGAGTGCAGAAGGCTTACCAGTTAAGGGACTACCAGGTCATGGGATGACAGCGGCGAGAACTAAGAAGTTTTCAGTAAATGGGACAGTGAAAATCAGTGTAACTTCTTATGCAGAGGAATGATCAGTCCTGAACAAAGTGATGCTTTTTCTGCACCGGTATTCTGGGTGGATTAGATAAGGTGAGTCATTAGAGCTGGGGAGTCGGGTAGAGAGTCTGTTGAAATAACTTTAGGTATGTGACGGTGGAATGAACACTTCTGAGATGGGTTGTGTCAGAGGAGGTGGAGGGAGGGACTCTGTGCCAGAGATACTGCAGAGGAAGAATGAATGCCGGGTGAGACGGAGTTCTGTGTATGCCAGGAGCGATGCTGCTGTCTTCGTTTGTATTTTCCACCAGTAACACGACTTTTATTTTGTTTTTATTTCCTTTTGAAAAAGCCTTATTTTGTTTCCTGACTGTAAGAATAGTACGGGTTCTTTGAAAAAAAAGAAAATACTAAGGTGAAAGTAAGAATAATGATAATCACTACCAAAAAAGATAACTGTTAACATTAGGGTCTCTTGCTAACCATTCACCTATCCATCTATTGATCAATTTGCCTGTTTACTGACATACAGTATGTAAAAAATGTTTGACATACTAAGTGGAAAATCATAAAAGAATATATACATTGAAGTGGAAAATCATAAAAGAATATATACATTTTTATTTTTATTATGCTTATATATGAAGATATACAAGGAATACATATACATGCACAACTCCATGCATTTAAAAATAATGTTTTTACTTAAATATATCATAGTGCTTATGTCAAATTGAAATCTTTACCATGTAAAAAGGCTGTTGTTATTTTTCCAGCAGTATCTAGGCAGGAAAATAAAATTCAAGAACTACAGAAGAATCTTAAATGAAAATTCTCTTCTTCCCTCTGCAACTCTCAGCCCTTTCTTCTAAGAACTAGATTTGTAACCATCTTTCATTGTGATTGTTTTGATGGTTGCCCACCCAACTATAAATACTATGCTTATACATCTTTTTATTTAGTAGATAGAACTGATAAAGTTCCTTCTCATTTTTCCCTCTCAACTTTTATGTTTTATTTTTCAGTTACTGTATTGGTTTTATTTTTAATTTCAACACTCTCACATTAAGAAATAAGATTTTATTTATTTATATTTAGAGAGAGAAAGAGAGGGAGAGAAACATTAATCCATTACACCCCGAACTGGGAACCTGGCCGGCAACTGGCATGTACCCTGACCAGGACTCGAACCAGTGACCCACAGGCCCATGCTCAGTCCACTGAGCCACACCACCCAGGGATATGTGCTTATGTTTTTTGATCCTTCACTTTTAAATAATCTCTCGGATTGCTTAGATAGAATCTTTTCATTATGTAGGAGACAGTGCCCTCCTTCCTCCATATTGGGCTTCTTTTGCTAAAGAATATCTATTGTCAAGAATCAAAACATTTGCATTCTGTTCTGTGCCTTTGAATATTTTTTATTCTTTGTAAGTTGATTCTAAGAACTAAAAAGTAAAAAGTCAGCATTTACAACACTATAATTATAGTATTATAATACTATATACTATAATACTATAATACTATAATACTATAGTATAGTATAACACAGTGGGGTTGAAATGGTGGACAAGACCATGTAAATCTCTGCCCTCAACCTGTACCTCTTGAGGTGGGAATGTTCCAAGTGTCAGATAACAAATGTGTTAATCATTTATATTTTTTCATTTATTGCTTAGAATTAAGCAACATTATAGTTTCTTTATATTTAAAGTAGCTTTTGGTTTTTCTTGGAATCTACAGTTGCTTTCTGGTTTTTGTTTTGGTTGTCAGAAGAAATGCTTTTTAATTTCTAGATTGCATTATATAACTTTATGTATTTATCCTCACCTGAGGACATGCTTATTGATCTTAGAGAAGGGGGTGGGATGGAGAGAGAGAAGGAGAGACATTGATGTGAGGGAGAAATATTGATAGGTTGCGTCTCGAATGTGCCCTGACCAGGGACCGAACCCACAACCTAAGCATGTGCCCTGACAGGGAAAATAACTGGTGACCTTTTCAGTCTTATAGGATGATACTTCAACTAACTGAGCCACACTGGCCAGGGCCATTATTTAATATTATTTAACTGGTATGTGAGCTAGGATACGTTATCTTAGGTTATGCAGCCTAGGAATTTGAGGAACAAAGGGGTTAAATAATTTACCCAAGGTCATATGTTTAAGAATTGGCTCAGCAAGCAGTTGAACTCCTATTAGTCTAGCTTCAGAGCCTTTCCATTATACTGCTTGTTATTATACTAGCTCTAGCTGCTAAGGGAGAGATAAATCTCAAGCATATTTTCCTGTGAGGCTGGAAGAATCTTGATGCCATGGAGAGTAGGGGAATTGTACTTGGGTGTATATTGGGTAAATTACTTTTCAGATTGTGTGAAATAGAAGCAGTCACTTCCAGTTGAAGATCAGGGGCATGTAGGTATGAGACCAGGGCACATGTAGATAGGGATTTTAGTTGTCCTCGCACAGGTTTCTCTTGAAGGAGTTTAGCTTCCATTCTGTAGGAAGTGAGTATGCATTAAGAGGAGATTTGGTGAGGAGTACAGGCTCGGGAGAGGGATGATGAACCATCTCAGGAAGTAGAAGATAGATGTATCAGAGTTCAATTGTGCAGTATAATATTTAGCACATCACTTTGATGGGCGTATGCAACCTGTGTCCTGTGCAGGCCACATATGGCTCAGGATGGCTATGATGTGGCCCAGCACAAAATCGTAAGTTTACTTAAAACATGATGAGATTTGTTGTTTTCATTAGCTTGTGTGTTTGATGTGTGGCCCAAGACAACTCTTCGTCTTTCTGTGTGGCCCAGAGATGCCAAAAGATTGGACACCCCTGAAGATGAATTTTCACTTCAGCCTGTGTATTCTATTGTTACAATTTCTAGAGGACTGCTGTTTTACGATCTAGCTAGATTTGTATTTAGGTTCTTTGGACTTGAAATCATGAAACCATGGTTTTAGAAATTGAGTTTTTAGGAAAATGTAATATGATTTACATTATTAGGTGTAGGTATACATTTCCCTGCAGTTCTGAGTTGTGCAGAGAAGGATAGGTCATCCAAACACAAGGTATTTACCAGAAGACCAACCATTTACTACACTCAGGTACCCTCCACTTACAGTGTGTTTCTTTCTTTGCCCATTGAGATTATTTTGCTTGTGGGGATCACTGTTGTTCTTTCCCAGTTGTTGGTATTGTAAATTACTGATGATAAGATGCAAACCAGTTCCTTTTTTCTACCAAAATATGAGCTCTTTAAAGGAATTTTAGTTATGTTCATTGCTAATTCCTTAGCACCTATCACAGTTACTACCTATAGTCAGTAAGTATTTGGTAAATGAATTAATAAATTGCAAGGATGTTAAAGAAAACAATTACTTGAATATTAAAGGCAGGGGAAACTCTTAGAATTATTATTGAAAATTTTAATTGATTTTGCACAGACGACCCTTATGGTTGTATGGCCATAGTCAAATGTCAAGAGAAAGGAGGTCTTTTGTTTGTCTAACAATTATATCTGAAAAAATATGACCCCTTCCCCAAACCAATAGTCAAAATTCATGTTTCTTTTCCTATAGAATTACCATACAGTTCAAATGAGTAGTGACCATTCAATTTGTTTCTTTTTCTGTAAGAATTAGTACAAGTTGTGATAATAATCCAAATTTATTAAAGGTAAGATAAGCCTATTTTCATCATTTTTTCTGCATTTAGAGTTAATCTAACTTTCCTCCCTTTATTATTTAAATTTTAGTTCTTGTTTCTAAATGTTTGTATTGCAAGTGGCCTTTCTAAGTTACCGGTTATAATGGAAAACTTCCTTAATCTCCTTGTAAAAAATGAAAAAAGGGTATAAATGGCCAGAGAATTTTGCTTCCTTGGAGAAGTCTTTTTCTGATTAGTTACAGCTCCCTATACTGGGAGCCATTGAATATTTCTTTCATACTAGTGCCTCCTATTGCAAAGGGAAGAAATAGTCCTCACTGATGAAAAAAAGTCAGTGGGCAAACAACATAGGTTTGGCTAATTTTAAGATACTCTCTTTTATTAGTTTATTAAACCATTTATTAACATTTGTGTGATGAGCTTAATGAACACAGTATGCTAAGTGAAAGTGAATGCAGGTTAGTATAACTAGGTATTAAATTTGCATAATATGTTATCTATCTATTGCTGTATAACAAATCACCTTAAAACTCAGTGGCTTAAAAATGTATACATTTATTTCCCACAGTTTCTGAGAGTTAGGGATATGGGTGTGGCTTAGATGTGTGCATCTGACTTGAGGTTTCTTTTTTTTTTTTTTTAAGATTTTATGCATGTGCCCTGACTGGGAATCGAACCTGCAATGCTGTGGTTCACAGCCCGCGCTCAATCCACTGAGCTACGCCAGCCAGGGCTGACTTGAGGTTTCTTAAGAGGTTGTAGCCAAGCTGTGGGCAGGGCCGTGGTCTCATCATATGAGGGCTCTATAAGGAAGGGTCTGCTTCCAGGCTTATTCACATGGCTGTTGGCAGGATTTAGTTTCTTGTGAGTTGTTGGACTAAAGTGCCTCAGTTTCTTGCTGGCTATTGGCTGGAGACCATCTCAGTTTCTTAGCACTTGAACCACTCCGTCATGCAGCTCAAAACATGGCATATGGCTTTGTGAGTACATAAGATGGAAGCTACAGTTGTTTTGGTAGTCTAATATTTTGTTCATTAGTGGTGAGTCAGGAAATCTAGCCCACTCAGGGGTAGAAGGGTATACAAGGACAGGGTATCAGGATGAGGGGATCATCGGAGGCTATTTTAGAGGATGCCTGCCTTACATGGTAACATACAAATGTGGATATATTCCATATGAGTTAAAAATGTATTTCTAAACTACACTATTTTATTTTGCCTATTAAAAGCTATTGAAATGAGCAGATGATACCTAATTTTAAAAATCTCTAGTTTTTTTGGTGAGCAAAAATACTTAAGCACTAAAGAATTTTGATTTATCAAGTGTACTATGTGATATATATTTTTATAATATAATAAATAGATGTAAAAATTGGCCATCGAAAGTTTAAAAACTTTGTCAATCATCTTTTGCCTGTGTTCCAATGTATAAGACCTTGTTTTGAATTCATTGATGAGATTGATGAGCAAGAATTATATTTAATGTTAATAATATATCCTCTCTTTCGTGTCTCTCTGTTCCTTACTCTTCATTAGATCGATCTGGAATAGAAAACGTCAACTCTGTGGAGGCTTTGCAGGAAACCCTCATCCGTGCACTAAGGACCTTAATAATGAAAAACCATCCAAATGAGGCCTCTATTTTTACAAAACTTCTTCTAAAGTTGCCAGATCTTCGATCTTTAAACAACATGCACTCTGAGGAGCTCTTGGCCTTTAAAGTTCACCCCTAAGGCCTTTGTTTATTTAAACGTGAACTGAATCATGCTAACTGTACATTTTGTGCTAGAATGCTTATTTATATGTGTGTATAATATGTGGAGTTAGAAAAGACCTTTAAGACAATACAAGATTGTAGGCTCTCTCTGTAGTCATGCAGTAGCTGTTTGGATTGAGATTTTTTCAGCCATGATTAGACATTGACTGCATTTCCCTGATAGACCAATCAGCTGTGTCGCACTTAAACTGGAGAAGTTACACTGAATTACAGTTACACTGAATGTTAGACTTTTTCATCTGCCAAAACCAAAAACCATTTTGATCTCCCTGTGGTATACATATAATAAGCATATGAGGACTTAAAAATTAATCCTTTGTGATAGAAGTTCTGTTTTATGATGGAAACTTGATTTTACCACAAGACTGTTTGATCTGGTGATTGGAGACTATGCAGGGTAGGAGATTTCCCTGTCTGTATTTACTCTGCCTCTGTGAAAGTGTATGATTCTACACAGATTAGTTGGTTCTGGAAGATGAGAAGTGATAGTGTTCCCAATGCCCCACCTCACAGAGATAAAAAAAAAATGTCTATAAAGTATATTTACCTCTTGGGAGATAGGCACTATGTAAATAAGGTAAAGTTTTTGTTATTGTAATTATTCAGTATAATAATCTTCTCTGATTTGTAAGCATTTCTGAAAAATCACTTCACAGTTCACATCGATCTATTATTCAGGGTTCCTGCCAATGTGTGGGGTATCATCCTGGCACACACATATTCAAAGTTTATGGGTACATTAAATACATAGTATGTGTACATAATATGTATGTGAATATAGCTATACATAAATATATTTCTTCACAATATTTTAAACTGTGAAGAACTTTATCATAAAATAAACTTAAAACAAGGGTGTCAAAAGACCCAGATTAGGTGCATTTTACCTGTTGATGACATAACCATTGCTTTAAATGTTTAGACAGTAGAATATTGAAATTTATGCTCTATTTTTGTTTAAGCAACACTTAATGTACAAGTGCAACAGGCAGTTGAGTCCAAATTCCAAAAAATGTGTACTTTAGAATTCATCTTTGGTAAAACTTTTGGTTCAAGGTACGAGTTGATTAAAAATTATTCAGAATCTTAACCTTGAGCTAAAGAAGTTTACATTGCTGCCCCTTACACACATGCTCCAGCTTGATGATACAGGTTTTGATTCCTTCTGGAGAGCCAGTCAGTGTTTAAGAAAACCGTTAAGTATGTTGGTGTGCGTGCGTGCATGTGTGTGTGCAAGTGTGTTAGGAGTCCACTTTTCCTTCTAAATAACACTACAGGGGTTTTGTCAAATTAGATTTACTCTATAATTTGGTAAATTATTTTGTGTGTGACCTGCAGGTTTAGAAGTGGTATAGTCAAAACATTTCATTCACATTTCTAATATTGTGCTTATTAAGTAGATAAGATTGACCTCTGTTTATGGCACTAGGAGAAATAGCCAAAGTTGAGGATTTTTTGTATGTTTCTCTGTTTCCCTAGAAAATAGCAGTTGTTTTTTGGGGGGCAATGAAGATTGCCTTCTATAAAAATCTTTGGATTATATAAATTCACAAAAATGAAAAGAGCCCACTTTACTTGACTCAGCCTGTTTAATGACATGTGAGCAGAATGCCTTATTTTGTAATCTTGCTTAATGGGTCACTATGGAGACTTGAATCCCTGTGGCACTAGTTAAGTAAGTTAAAAATAGAGTTAAACCCTCTCATTATTAAAGAGGAAAGGTGATGGTGATGTCTGTAATTCAATATAGACCATAATTGTGACTTACCTTAAATAGGTGTAACTTTTATGGGATACAGGATAGTTTTTGTTAATTCTTTACATGATAGCATTATCTTTTTATAATTTTTTTCCTAAGACAAATGCATAGTTTTATTCTATGGGGGATAGCAACAGCTTTTTGAAGTAATACTGAAAACCTCAAAGATCATCTTGATTCTTAATTTTTGCCTTTTGCATAAGCGTCTTTATAACATGTATCTTTAAAACAATTACTGTCTTTAGGAATGTGTAACCAGAACTATGTTAGTATTGCTTATAAAACCTTAGGTTCAATATATACATGTATACATCTATGTATAGGTATATAGATTTGCATTTTGTCTTGTAAAATTTTATTTGAATGAATTCCTGTAGGTAATGGGAAACAAAATTTATAGTTAATGTGCCACTCATCGAGTTTCTATATTTGAAAACAGCCCAACATGGAAACTTCCCATTCTAAAATTAAACCAGCAGCCTATTACAAGCACATTCTTTGATTGGGTCATTGGGTATAAACTCACTAAATGCAGAGAGGACAACCAGTTCTAGGAAACTTCTGAGTCGGTGGGACACTGTTGATGAATTAATAATGTACTGTATGAATTAAGTGATGCTTTAACTCTGATTTTTACATTTTAAAGTTAAAATATGGGCATTATGTCAGCAAACTTAAGGGCATTATGTCAGCAAGTTAAAACTTTTTTTCTGTGCTTTTAATGTGTCTCTTTACACGATCTGAGAAGAGGATTCAGGCTTTTAGAGAGAAGTAGCTGAGGGAAAGGGGTAACATCTTGGAAAGAAGCTTTTCCTTATGGCAATGGTTTAATTACAGATTAAAAAGTTAGAAGGAGATTTCAGTGGATTAAGTGTATAGCTTTCATATCTCTACATTTCAAATTACCATTATAACTTGATGATTTATTTTGTGTAAACATTGCAAGGCAAGGTGTAGAAGCCCAGCTAGATTTATTACTGTGCACGAGAGTAAGTACCTATCTCAGTTACACGTTTTCTTTTCCAATATAAAGTTTGCTGAATGTACAAGAAGAGTTTATCTCTTAGGATATAGGTTTTTTTAGGGGTTGGGGGGATGGGCTCTGTCAGGAAATGACCTATAAATGAAGATTATCTTGATTTGGTCCTAAACAAAACTTGAAGCTATTCTTAAACTAACATGGAAAAATAAGATGGCTATTGTTTTAAAAAATGATAGAAATATATTGTTGACAAGATGTGAATTAAGTTTATTTTCTACAAACTGTTATTGATGAGGACATGGATAATACCTTCATGTTTCTGAAAAGTAATCTGTACATGGGGGGAGGGGATAATAAATATTATTTCTAACCAAGTGTGGTTTTTGGTATCTTTCTATCTCGACATTTTTGTAAGACCATTTATAATTTAAAGTAGTACTTTCCCCTGAACACAGTAGGATCTCTTTTTTAAAAAAATTTATTGTTGATACTATTATAGATGTCCCCATTCCCCCTCCCCCCTCTGCTCACCTCCACCCAGCCTCTTCCCCTCCTTCTCCCCGGCCATCACCACATTGTTGTCTGTGTCTGCGTGTCATGCGTATATGTTCTTTGGCTCTCTACTTCCTCCCTTTTCCCCTCTGACAGCTGTCATTCCGTTCCATGTATCCACCCCTCTGTTTCTAGATTTCACATATAAGTGAGATCATCTGGTATTTGTCTTTCTCTGACTGGCTTATTTCACTTAGCATAATAATCTCCAGGTCCATCCATGCTGTTGCAGAAGGTAAGAGGTCCTTTTTTATGGCTATGAAGTATTCCGTTGTGTAAATGTACCGCAGCTTTTTAATCCACTCATCTGCTGATGGACACTTGGGCTGCTTCCAGATCTTGACTATTGTAAACAATGCTCATAGCGGGATCTCTCATGTAAATCTCTGATTTAGCATAGGGGACTGTCTGTATGCAGAGCTTTTTTTTTAAAGATGGTTTTAGAGTTTGTTTAGAGATTCCAGCAAGGATGGTTGCTCTTTTCTGTAGTGCCAGCTGATAGTGGTTCACTGTATATGATATGGTAGTCTTTCTAGGAAGGAGTTGGTGAGAGAGGAAGGGGGTACTTGATCTAGTCAAGAATCATCTTTGGCCACGAAAGGAAAGAGGTGCCTTAGCAAGACCCCTCACGCTGCCCCCATCCCTTTCCCAGTGGCTGTGGCCATGACGAAGTAAAGGCAGTTACTTAAACTCACATTTGCTGGGTTTGTTTCCCAGACCAGTAATGTTCACCACTTTTCTGTAGATACTAATATATATTAGGTGGGAGAAAAGGGCTTCTTGATTAAATAAATTTGGAAATGCTAGGATAAACAGGTATTTTATGTCAGGTCTGTTCTCTAATGTTTGAATGTGCATTGTGAATCGTTTCAGGAAGAGTTAGTGGGATGCCGTTCTCCCCACACTTCCTCTACCGAGTAACACCCCCTCCCCCCTGCCGGCCTCCCCTTTTTTCTGTGCTGAGCTCTTGGGGCTCCTTGGAAAGGGTGTTTCCAGGATAAAAAATCTTGTAAGTCACTTGGATGTTGAGCATATTCTGTGGATTATTGTATACATGTACATTGTATTTTGCCCCCTTTTATGCACAATATAATAGGAAATGTTGAGCTCTAGAGAAATGTGTGGTTGACAGAAAACAAAATAGGTTAAATTCCTTCTGAATTTTGGAAATGCTGCATGTGAGTAGAGACAGGAAATTCATGGATCTGGTTTTAGTTTTTACTCTAGGTTGGGCCTGTTAAAATTTGTGACATTACTTTTCTTTAATTGTCTGTCTAAAAGTTTAATGACAACTGTGGCCTGTGCACTAACTAATAGCCATGTGAAAGTCACTCTTCACAATGTGAAAGTTGGTTGCTCTGGGGTGATTTTTCAGGTACCAGAGTATCAAAATCACTTAGAACAACATTCTGGACTGAATGGGTGTAGTAGCCATAAGGGTGGTCGGGGAGGAAGCTCAGAACCTCTCCAGAATGCTTTATTTAAAAAAATTTTTTTTAAAGATTTTCTTTATTTATTTTTAGAAAGAGGGAAGGGAGGAAGAAAGGGAGAAAAACATTGATGTGTGAGAGATGCATCGATTGGCTCTCACTTGCCCACAACTGGGTACCTGCCCGTAACCCAAGCAAGTGCCCTGAGTGGGAACCAGTGACCTTTCGGTTCACAGGCCAGCGCTCAATCCAGTGAGCCACACCAGCCAGGTTTCTGTAGGACACTTTCCCCACGTAACTCTGTGAGGTGCTCACGTGGCTAACCTAATCACACATCTTAATGAGCATTCTTCACTCATCCCCCAGAAGGAAAGGGCAAAAACCCTTTCATAGGATTTTTGCCACCATCACTTCTTTCAATTGTCATTTTTCTCTTTTGAATTTGAACCCTGGAGTACTGTCCTACAGTTCGGTGGCGGTGGGAGTGGCTTGCATTACGATGATCTGATCCAGTGTTTGACGTGAACACAAAGTACTAGATGCTCTTGTTGACTTCTGGCAAATGTGATGGGGAAAATACAGCAGTTTTTGGTAAAGTCCTTTTAGTAATGGTTTAATTCTTTCATTTCGAGAGAATCTTTTTGTACAATGTATGCTTCTCCCCATGCTCTGAAAATTAGCATTTTCACTACATTTTAATATAAGATTAATGTTTTAAAAAGGACAAATACCAAATACTGAAGGTGAATGTGGTGTTCCTAAATTTTTCCCTTTCCTTTTTTTACTGGTGTCCATAGAATTGAATATGGTCTTCTAAAGTCACCAAGTTACCTTTTCTCCTCTTCTGTTTTTCTTCCCTGTTGTTTCAGTTTTCTCTGAACTCTTCTCATCCTTAACCCTAGCCGTTTACCCTCCCTGTTGTTTTGTTACTGTACTTGTACATTTTCATCTATTTTCCCCCTTCAACAGCCATTCCATTTCCTGTTCAGGTTCTGCAGTTAAATGCAAGTAGGGTAGTTTCCAAAGCAGAGAAAACAACTACACTTTCATTTTCTCTTGATCATCTTTTTGCTTCTTGCAGTGGCTGCTTTTTTTTCTAAGCTAATTTATCTGACAAGATTTTTGAGGAATAGATTGTGGGTTTAGTTATTCATTACTAACACGTATTGAACATCTATGTCTCAAGATTAAAAAAAATGCAAAATGAGGTTCCATGAAAACCCAGGGTGCTCATCCAGTGTTGTGGAAGTTGTGTGGACATGGAATGCATGGCCACCAGTTACAGCATTCCGTGTGACAGCTGTCCTGGCCGTGGGGGCTGGAGCCTGCCTGTGAGGCTCGTGTGGTCTGGTGGATACGTTTCCAGGAATTTAGGGAGTTGGTTGCTAGAAACATAGCCCTTACTAAAAATTAAAATATCTAAGCCTACAATAATTGAACCGTATTTGTTGAAGGTAAAACTCAACAATTCCTAATTTACATTTACTGTTATGCTTTTGAAGTTCACTATCTTTATTTTTGTGTTTATTTTTGTGTGTATGGTGGAAATGCTTTCTAGTGGCACATTCCTGCACATCTCTTCCCAACTCCCTGCTAAGTGACAGCATGTTGGTGGCTCAAAATTGGCCATGGTGGGATTGTTTATGCCATTGAAAGTGCTATCAGTCAGGGCTTCAGTCATTGTTTTGTTGATAGTCTCTTCTTAAAGTGATTGAGAAAATGTTAATACAGATTAAACTTAAAAGTGTCTCATGTCTGTCACCGTTAAAACATTGCTAATAGCATCAGAAATTGAAAAAAAATAATCCAGTAATATTTGAAAACTATTACCTGATTCATTGAAGTTGCTCGCATCATTCATAAACTCATGCTGACAGGTTTTCTTAATTTCTTTTTTTTTAAAGATGATTTATTTATTTATTTTTAGAGAGAAGAAAGGAGGAAGAAAGGGAGAGAAATATCAATGTGTGGTTGCCTCTCACACGTCCCCTACTGGGGACCTGGCCCGGAACCCAGGCATGTGCCCAGCCTGGGGATTGAACCGGTGACCTTTTGGTTTGCAGCCCGAGCTCAATCCACTAAGCTATGCCAGCCAGGACCTGACATAGTTTTTATTGTTTCATTTTTGTCTTATTGATATACTTAAAATTTCAGTTAGCATTCATGTCAGAACTATACTTGTTTGTCAATTGCAACTTTGGCAAAAGTAAAGAAATGGATTCTGTGAGAATTAATTGGTTATATGGAATTTACAGTAGAGTGTTGTTTATTTTATAAATTGCACACTCTATATCCTTTCAGTAAAAATAGTAAATGCACACATACCTTTTTCTCTGCAGAGAGTTGTTTACCAGCATACCACTATTACTAAACCCCAAGAGGTAGTTAGGTTTTCTGGATAAAGGAAACCAAGGCTCAGAGAATTGAAGTAACTTACATGAGGTCACATAGCTGCTCAGTGGAGGGCTGGGCTACAACACCCAGATGTTTGGGCTCCAGAGTCTGCTCTCAACTGTTGGGCGTGATGGAGGGGCACTGGGCTTGGGGTCTTCTGGGCAGAGTGGTTTTCAGTAAATTTAATACTCAAGGAATTGTTTGTGTGGGAATGCGTAAAGGGGAAGCTCTCAGTGAAGGATTCAATACATAATAGGAGTTTAATGTTAATCCCCCAGCCCCTAAATAAAATTTCCTCTTGTCTGTCAAAAGAACAAACTACTTATAGCGATTGAAAGACAAAATGAGATGTGTTAAAAAAAACTCTGTGCACACAGGGAAGCCCTGTACACACATTAGGTAGTTGTATTAACTCAGGAAGTGCCCTAAGTAGGAGGAAGGAGGCGTCCTAGCCGGGAATGAGGTGGGAAGCAGCACAGGGCCCCCTCTCCTAGCCTCAGCCTCTGGCTTGGGCTCTCCCAAGCACCTGGGGCTGAAGTGAAGAGACCTGTTACTGCCACATGAGGGGGTGGTTCCTTTCTCAGCAGGACACTGCACTGAGTTAAAATGGACTGTGATGACCTCAGTCTCCAGTTACTGCTGATTTCCAGTAACTTCCTCAGGAAAATCTAATCAAGTAACAAAAGATGACCAAGTCTGTGGCCCATTACCAGTGTCTCAAACAAGAATATGGGGAAGATCCTCTGTTCGAGTCATGCTATCACTGTCCCAGGTGTACATCTGTAACAAAGGGCAGAAATAATTGGCATGATGCTTCAAAGTAAAAATAAAGTAAGTACTCTGAAAGGGAAGGAAGGAGTCCATGTCTTTGAGGTTTGAATATTATCGACATTTACTGAGGACGGGGATATCTTTCTGGTTGTGATTCTGCTTTTCAATGATCTTGAGAAGGTTCCTTCACCTTTCTGGGTTCAGTTTCCCTCTGCAAAGTGAAGGGATCCAACTGTGTGCCCCCAGCATCCCTTCCGGGGCTCAGAGTTGTGATAGGATGATATGTAAACAATGCAGTTGAAAAAAGTATAGTGTTGGGGGTGGGATGGGTGGCAGAAACATGGTTCCTGCAGCCAAAGCCTGACGGATCAACCTTGCCTTAACCTGGTGTGACATTGCACCAAGCTGGCCCTCTGTTCACGGTCCTGGTGCGTGACTCCCTGCCCCTTTGCCCCTGCCTAAGTGCTCAAGGCTTGCAATACCTTTAGCTCAAGGTCACCTCTTAAGGCAGAGACAGGAAGTGTGCTGGGGGCAGGGGGGGTTTGTGTAGGAGTTTCATATCTGCCAGGGTTCCAACACCCAGTGAAAGTGGCAGCTGGAACTGGAGAATGTTGTAAAGCAGGATGGACATCGGAAAACCCCTGGCGCGTGGCACTGAGGTCCCTGTCAGTTCCCCAGCAGGTGGCGAATTTTAGCCAAACTGTTCATGCACAAGCTGAGCCCTTTCCTGCATGGCAGCACCTTCCAATTTTGATCCTAACAAAATGTCAATTTTGTAGTAAAAGTGTAAGAATGTAACATGTTTTGGAATTGTCTCTCTTGTTTCTTTCCCTAAATCCTTTTAATTTTACTTCAGCCCTCAGGCAGTCAGGGAAATTTGTCCCATATAAAACCCAAACTTTCACCTATTCACACTTTTCAACACTCTTAGCTGGCAGAGTCAAAAGCGTTTTAGCGAACACCCACTTATATTTTACCATTAGCATTTTATTGTACTTTTTAAAATTTTTTTTAAAAGATTTTATTTATTTATTTTTAGAGAGGGAAGGGAGGGAGATAGAGAGATAGAAACATCAATGTGTGGTTGCTGGGGGACATGGTCTGCAACCTAGGCATGTGCCCTGACTGGGAATCGAACCTGCAATGCCTGGTTCGCAGCCCGAGCTCAATCCACTGAGCTACACCAGCCAGGGTGTACTTGTTTATTACATATCTGTCCATCTTTCCATTCATCAGTTCAACTTGGGATTTTAAAAAATGCATTTCAAAGTAAATTGCAGTTGTCAGTAATCTCCCTAAATTTTTCAGTTTACATACAATTTACTAGCGTTGAGTATTAATTTCCAGTTCATTCTTTTGATGTAAAATTTATGGACAACAAAATGCACATCTTTAGAATACATTTGCCACTCAATTTTGACAAATGCTTTCTCCCTGTGTAACCTAAAGCCCAAATGAGGTAGAGAACATTACCATCACCCCAGAAGGTTTCCTCATGCCCCTTTCCAGGCAATCTCCACCCTGCAGAGAGAGTAATTACTATCGTTCTGACTTCCTTCCACTATTATTAGATAACCTGTTCTAAAAGGTTACACTTATAAATGAATCATTGCAGTATGTACTTTCCTGTATAATGCTGCTTCATCCATGTTATTCACGTATCAGTAGTTTTGTTCCTTTTAGTTGCTAAATAGTATTCCTTTGAATGGAGGTACCACAGTTTATCCTATCGATGGCTATCTGAGTTGTTTCCAGTGTTTGGTTATTAGGGATAAAGCTGTTACGAACACTCCTTTGTATTTGCAGTTGTACAGTGTGAGACTTGACCCTGGGTTAGAATTTGTGTTAGGTTTCGAGTGTAGGGAACAGTATATAATGGAACACAAGAGAAACAGAATTAAATCCTGAAGAGAATTAATCCTTTCTGTATGGGGTCTTAAAAAAAGAGCAATGCATCAACTAGAATATGCTCAGGACCTATCTGTAAGGGAGTTCAACTATAAGGGTATTATTACTTATTTCCTGAGTAAGACCTCTGGAGATAGGGCAATTCCAGGCTGGTTCAGTGGCTCCAAGTGCCATCAAGAACCCAGGAGCCCTCCTCACACCCATTAGATTGACTGTTATCAAACAAAACAAAGCAAAAAAAGAAAAGAACAAATACTGGTGAGGATGTGGAAAACTTAGAACTACTGTGCACTATTAATGGGAAGGTAAAGTGGTACAGCTATTGTGGAACACAGTGTGGTGGTTCCTTAAAATATTAAAAATAGAATGACCATGTCATCCAGCAATTCCACATTTGGGTACGTACCCCAAATAACTGAAAGCAGGGTCTTGCACAGATACTCATATATCCACATTTTGGCAACATTAGTCATGAGGGCCAAGTGGTGGAGTCAACCCAAGTGTCTGCTGGTGGGTGAATGGGTACACAACATGTGGTGTACCGTGGGATACTCTTCAGCCTTAAAAAGGAAGGAAATTTTGGTACACATTACAACACGGCTGACCTTTATGTTAGCGAAATAAACCAGTCATGAGAGGACAAGTACCGTGTGATTCTACTTACATGAAGTGCCTCGGGAGACGCATTCATAGAGACAAAGCAGAATGGTGGTGCCTGGGAGTGGAGTGGGAAATGGGGAGACATTTCGCAGGTTCAGTTTTGCAAGATGAAAAAATTCCGGAGACGAGTGGTCCTTAACACTACTGAAGTGTGAACACTTAAAAATGACTAAGGTGGCAAGTTTTATGTTATGTGTCTGTTACCACAATTAACTTAAAAAACGTATAAACTAGGAATTTCTGATTGTTCTTTATCATCTTAGGCATATTTGTAATGTTTTCTCTCACGGCTGCAGGATGGCTCTACCGTCAGGCCTCATAGGAGAGCCCCATGTCCAGAGGAAAAGGGGAGAGACCTTCCTCCTGTTTATCAGGGGAAACCTTTCTCAGGAGGCTTCACCTAGACTTCACCTCTCAGCTCCCATTGGCCAGGTTGATTGGGTCTTATCCTGCAAGGGAGCTTGGAAAGCAAGTATAGAACATTTTTTAGCATCTACAGAAAGCAGCTGGCTCTTCTGGAAAGAACAAGGGGTTGGAGAATGGCTAGGGTAGACCAATATTTTCGTACTCATGGAATACTGTTGGGAAGGAAGGGTCTTCCCTCATGAACTCAATGTTGATGGCAACCATCAGTGGTACCCAGAGCAACATCCTGCTTGATACAGTTTGCTTGATCCAAATTGCACTGTTCTGATTGGTCATTATGGAGCTGCCCAGATGGGTCAGTAAAGATGCAGATGAGGAGATAGCTGCAAAGCTCTGATTGGATGGGGAAGGAGGGCTCAATCCTATTAGTCGAAATACAGTACCAGGAGCTTCCCTATACAGGGCAGCTCAGCCAGCAGGAACTCAGCACAGGAAGCTTGGCTGCTCTGTGACTTTTCTCTGAGATGCAGTGTACATGAGAGGTCTCTATAAACAATGGCTGCTAGATTCTGATTATGAATTTGGACCCAGTTAACCACAAGGAGTCCTTTTTGACAGATATTTTCTTTCCTGGGGTTGACACTCATGAGAGAAAGATCCGTTCCAGGCCTCTCTCCTTGGCTTGTAGACAGCCGTCTTCTCCCTGTGTCTTCACATCATCGTCTCTCTGTATGTGTTTGTGTCCAGATTTCTTCTTTTTTTAAATATTTTTTTATTGTTGTTCAAATACAGTTGTCTCCATTCCCCCCCATCCCCCCCCACCCCTGGCTCCCACCCTCAATCCTACCCCTTTGCTTTGTCCATGTGTCCTTTGTACGTTTTCCTTGATGACTCTTCCCCTATTTCCCCCCATTATCCCCTTCCCTCTCCCCTCTGGTTGCTGTCAGATTGTTCTTTATTTCAGTGTCTCTAGTTATATTTCACTTGCTTATTTGTTTTGTTGATTGGGTTGCACTTATAGGTGAGATCATATGGTATTTGTCTTTCACTGCCTGGCTTACTTCACTTAGCATAATACTCTCCAGATCCATCCATGCTCTTTCAAAGGGTAGGAGCTCCTTCTGTCTTTCTTTGTTGGATCTGGATAGAAGGAGCTCCTTTTGTCTTGGTTTATGTAAATATACCACAGTTTTTTGATCCACTCACTTACTGATGGGCACTTACGTTGCATCCAACATTTGGCTATTGTAAATTGTGCTGCTATGAACATTGGGGTGCATAGGTTCTTTTGAATTGGTGTTTCAGGTTTCTTAGGATATAATCCCATCAGTAGAATTGCTGGGTCAAAAGGCAGTTCCATTTTTAGCTTTCTGAGGAAATTCCATGCTGTTTTCCACAGTGGCTGCACCAGTCCGAATTCCTACCAACAGTGCACTAGGGTTCTCTTTATAACCTCTCTAGCACTTGTTCGTTGATTTGTAAATGATGGCCATTCTGACCAGTCTGAAGTGGTATCTCACTGGGGTTTTAATTTGCATCTCTCTGGTGGCTAGTGATGCTGAGCATCCTTTCATATGTCTCTGGGCCTTCTGTATGTCCTTCTTGGAGAAGTGTCTGTTTAGGTCCTTTGCCCATTTTTTAATTGGGTGGTTTGTCTTCCTGGAGTGGACTCATGTGAGTTCTTTATGTATTTTGGAGATCAAAACCATGTCCGAAGTATCATTTGCAAATCTATTTTCCCATGCAGTTGGTTCCCTTTTCATTTTGCTAATGTTTTCTTTAGCCATGCAGAAGTTTTTTATTTTGATGAAGTCCCATTTGTTTATTCTTCCCTTTATATCCCTTGCTCTAGGGGACATATCAGTGAAAATATTGCTGTGTGGAATATCTGAGATTTTCCTGCCTATGTTCTCCTCTAGGACTTTTATGGTGTCACAACTTATATTTAAGTCTTTTATCCATCTTGAGTTTATTTTTGTGTATGGTGTAAGTTGGTGGTCAAGTTTCATTTTTTTTTTTCAGGTAGCTGTCCAGATCTCCCAACACCATTTGTTGAAGAGGCTATTTTTACTCCATTTTGTGCTTCTGCCCCCTTTGTTGAATATTAATTGAACATAGAGACATGGGTTTGTTTCTGGCTGTCTGTTCTGCTCCATTGGTCTATGTGTCTGCTCTTATGCTACAAATTTCTTCCTCTTATAAGGACACCGGTCAGACTGGGTCAGAGCTTACCCTAAATGACCTTGTTGTAATTATCCCTTTAATGACCCTATCTCCAAATATATTTATGTTCTTAGGTACTGAGGGCTAGGTTTCCCACATATGGATGTTTTGGGAGGTCACAGTTCAGCCCATAACACTGGGGAACCCTGGTCATACAGTGTATGGGTCTGTCTTTCCTCCCATTCCCCAACTGTGAGCTTATAGAGGTCAGAGACTAGGTTTTTCTTGTTTTTAAAGCTCTAGTGTCTTATAAAGTGACCAACAGTCTTTCAATAAATTATTTAAGTGCATTGACTATTGATGGAGGAAATTTTTGATATTTTATTGGAGTTACAATCTTAAAAAAAATTGTGTATGTGTGCAAAACACACATCTTAAAGCCTGAAGTGATTTCAGTGTTTTTTCAAGGAAGTCTGATATAGGACACTCCCTGGCTGTGGTCTCACTACCCCGTATTGCTATAGATTTCTGAATTGCTTATCCTGCTGGTTTCTTTAGTGCTGTGCGTGAGTGTATAGTGGGAGGTATTCTTCTGGGGTCATAAAATTGAGGCTTGACACATCAACTCTCTCAGAAACTTGTTTGTTTGTTTTCTTTTTTGCCTGAGAGTTTTCAAGAAGGGAAAAAAATAGCCCCGCTTCATTCAAACACAGTAGAGGATTCTAGGTGTTTGTATTTTTAAGCGCTCAAAGCCAGACTGGAATAAACAAATAATCGTCACTGAGAGGTATCACACTTTATTTGCTAGGGGTTTTCTGCTATTGTTGCTTTTCAATTTCGTAGGCAGTTGAATTACAGGTTGCCGTGGTAGTAACCGACCCATTCCCCAAGCTGCCTGGGCCTTAAAGACACAGAAACCACATTTGACTTTATTCCATAGAGCTGACACTGTTATGAAACAGAGCAAAGTGAATGCCGAATTAGACGGACATCCTGCTCCTGCCTCTTTTCCCCTCCCTCGCCTCTTGTGGTTTCTGTGTTTACCAGGCCCCTGAATAGCCCAGTGTCGGAAACCATATAATTTGGTCTCTGGAGTTCTATCAAGAAAATAGCCATGCTGCTGTCTCTTACGCAGTTTTGTTACCTTTGTTGGTGACACGCTGTGGGAGTTCAGCTCTGCAGAGCTTGGCATATAGATGCAGTTAGGCTGCTTCTCCCAGGCAAGGCCTGACAAATGATCAACTTCTGTTGTTCGTGTGACCGCACTCCTTTCATTCAGGTGGGACGTCAGAGGGAGGCTCCAAAGAAACAGAAGACTAGTTTTTGAGTCATTTCCAATTTAAGGGGATCCAGCAAGGCCTAGCAGATCTGGGGACCCACTCTTTGTTATGCCAAGAAATTGAATTAGCCAGCTCTGCTTGAGAAAATACTGGAACTTCTGGCGGTTTCTCTAAATGGATTTTTTAACTCCTCTGAGCTTTGCCCATAGCCACTGAATGCATTACCTTACCCAGTTAATTACAAAAGATCTCGAGAGCCAAGGGGAGGCTGTCACCTGATAAACTAATTTCAGGGCATACCACGAGCTTGGGCTGCATGGTTGAGAAGTTAAAGAATAAAACAAAACCTGTAAATAAAATGAAACCCACCCTTAGCTACAGAAATTGTCATTACCTGAATTCTTCGTCTTTTTTCTTTTTTGCTCCATCCCTCGCCCCACCCAGCTATGAGCCTGCTCTGTATTGTATGAGTCTGTCTCTATTTTGCTTGTTAGTTCAGTTTGTTCATTAGATTCCACATATGAGTGAAGTCATATGGTACTTGTCTTTCTGTAGTGGGTACTTCAGTTTGAGGCCTCCCCAAACCAGGCAAACCGGGGACAAGGAGTTGGGTGCTGGGAAGTGATTTCAGGAAGCAGAAGTGAGGGAAGGGGTGCTACAGAAGGAAAGGAGGAAAGCCAGTTCGGGGTATGCTAATGAGCGGCTGCCATTAAGGCTACCTGGGGCTCAGTCATTTTGGGGACCCCCTGAATATGCCTCAGCTTCGTCCCACCAGGGAATAAGGAAGTTGGGATGTTTACCTACTGACTGTGTCTCTTACTGGTTGAGGGTTGTCACTGAGGGCTGAGCTCCTCCCCACGCCAGAGAAAGCCCTCAGCGAGGCCTGGGACCCTGAGGTGGGCACTGGCTGCATCCCAGGAACGGCCCCCTGCAGTTGCAGTGAGCTCAGACACGGGCCAGGGCAGCCTCAGGGGGTATCTTCTGGTTACACAGCAGACATCTGTGGGAGTGTCTGTGGTTATCAGGGTAGTTTTAAAGTCTCATCTGCAAATTCTGGATATGCTACTTCCCATTACGAGCTGGGAGCTTTGGCCATAAAACAGAACATCTTACCATTTGTGACGGCGAGGATGGACTTGGATGGTGTTGTGCTGGGTGAAATAAATCATATGCAGAGAGACGGATGCTGGGTGATCTCCCGGACACATATGTGAATCTAAAGAGCAAAATGAATAAGCAAACAGGATTGAAACAGACTCATAGACAAAGAGGACAGACTGGTGGTTGCCAGAGGTGAAGGAAGCGAGGGCATTGGGAGGGACAAATTGGTGGTTACCACATAGTCACTGGGATGTAGGAAATATAGTCAGTAGTGTTGGGATAACTATGTATAGTGCCAGGTGGGTACTGGAAATATTTGTGGGGGACAAACTGGAAAGTACACGATTGTCTAACCACTGTGCTTACACCTGAAACCAATACGGATAATATGGAAAGTAAGCTGTAATTGAAAAAGAGGTGGGAGCTTATGGTTTCTTCCCCTTGAATCTAGACAGGCTCATGACTGCTTTGACCAACAAAATATGATAAAATTGGTCAGTGTGACTTTCAAGGTTAAGTCATAAAAGCATGCAACTTCTACCTTGGCTGCTGGGACTCTTGCATTTCGAGCCTTTATCAGCTAGGTAAGACGTCTAACTACCCTGAGACTGCCATGTGTAGGTTTTCTGGTCAACAGCCCCAGCTGAGCTCCCAGCCTATGGCCAATGTCAGCTGCCAGCTATGCGAGTGAGCCATTTTGGATGTCTAGTTTGGTAGAATCTTCAGATATCTGCAGCCTCAGCATCTGACTTCAACGTCTCGAGTGACCCAAGTGAGACCTGCCCAATCCAGCTGTGCTTGAATTCCTGACCCACAGAATCTGTGAGCAAGATACAGTGTTTGCTGTTTTACGCTGTTGCATTTGGAGTACCTTGTTATGCAATAATGGGAACCTGGCGGTACTGAGGAAATGCTGAAGGAAGGGTTTCCTGTCATTCTCAGAGGAGGCGATGGAGCGTTGGGAGGGGAAGACATTTGCTTGAGCTCATTTAAGCAGGTTTTTCCAGCTGTACCATTAACAATTCACCACCCTATTTTGGGGGATGCTGTAATTAAGGGAGATAATGTTATGTAAAAGGCTTTGTGAAGAGCCCAGTAGCTCCTTGCAGTCATACCGCGCCTTTTCTTTCCTTCTTCTGGAATTCTCCAATGTTATCCCAATCCATGCCCTTGCCCAGAAGTTTGTACGATTGTGCCCACTGATGCTTCATAAAGAAACTGTTTCATTTTCTTTGTTCAAAGTCGTAAAATCAAGGATGAAGGAGAGAGGGGAAGGACTATTTCCACTAATCTGGAAATCTTTCCATTATATGAATATTAAATTTGGACAAAAACTTTTAAGAACCGGGCGTTCCAGTCAAAAGTATGGTTTCCGCATCCTGGGACTCTCTGAAGGGCTGGGAGAAGAAGGCTCTTTAAAGTCTTCACCTCAGAATCACCTGAGCCTCGAAGTGACTCCTACTGAGAGAATGTCTGTGTTGTACAGTGTAATGCACTGTCATGAATGGAGTGTAAATACATGACAACACGTGGGTTCCATTTCCATCAGTAATACACGGGTGTAGAAATAAGGAGAAAAGCCTTAAGAAAATAATGCTTTGGGTTTTAAAAAGTATAATATTAGCTGAAAAGAGTTTCAAACTCCAAACCATTGTCGGTACCAGATGCACCCACACCCCTGTCCTGTTTATCTCTTTCTCGCTCAGGCCCCTAAGGCTGACTTATTCCCTGTATTTTGCAAAAGTGGGCAACAAATCCTTCTTATGTTAATGAGGATAAGAACTTTGAGATGAAAAGCGGCCAGTCTGATGGTTTCCCCTGACTCTGGGTGAGTTGTAGACTCTGTACGGCTGGACTTCAGAAATGGACTGTTAAAATGGCCCTGGAAAAGACTGAGCTGGGAAGTGGCCAATTTGGAGACCCTCATACAAATAAATCTTCATTGCAGAGTCTATAGTGGCTTGACTTGAACATTCATCAGGATCCCTGAAGAGTAGCCTCCCATCTTCAGTTTACACAACCCTGTAAACGGTGCTGGGACACTGGTTCGGTGTTTTGTTTGCTTGTTTTTTAAACAGTAATTTAGGTTTTAGGCACAGGTAAGGAGTGCTAGGAACATATCCATCAAAAGTCCTCAGGGTGTTCTCTAACTATCCTAAAACACTAAAGTAAGTGTAAATTGATGTGGGTGTAGAGTGTGCATGTGTGTGTCTTTATGTATATATCTGCCTCATTCAGAAATGGAAGTTGGTTCCTCTATCGTGTGTATTTCCTGTAAGCTGGAAATTTGATCTAAAGACTTCATTAGATTCAAGTCAGTTATTTATGGCTGCAATATACTGTAGGTGATGTTGCAACTTCATTTTATGTATGTATATATGTATGTATGTATGTATTCATTCATTCATTCGTTCATTCTGGAGGTCACTCTTCAGTTTGGGCTGGGCTCAGCTGGGAAGATCTGTTGTAGGCTGGGCTTGGCTGATCGTGGCTGGGATCACTCATGTACCTCTGGTCAGCTGCTAGTCTGGCTGGGTTGACTGGCTTATAATGGGTTTGGTTTGGATGGCTTGGATGACTGAGACCTTTCTCCGTGTGATCCCTTGTCCTTCACCGTGCTAGTTTGGGTTCATTCCAAGAGCAAAAGCAGAAGTATGCAAGACCCCTTGGAGGATAGGTTCTGACCTTGTATAATATCACTTCTGTCAAAGAAAATCTCAGGGCCAGACCAGAAGTGCAGAAAAAGACTCTACTTTTTGATGGAAGGAGCTATAATGATACTTTGCTAGGGTATAGGTACAAGGAGGGGAAGAATTTGTAGCCATTTTTTTGATGTACCACAATGGGTCAAATCTTTGTTGGTGTGTGCATTTCTCACCTGTGTATGGGCTCCCAGCAGAAAAACGTCTCAGGCTGCTGTTGAGAATGGACGTTTCTGGGAAACCAGGTATTACAGATGTGTTGGAGTTATGGAGGAGCCCTGAGAATGAGGATTTTGAGTTCAGTTGAGATGGCAAGTTAGTGGTTGGTGAAGAGCAAAAACTTGCTGTGGCATTTTCTTTGTGAAGAATATGTGTGTGTGTGTATACACATAGGCTGCAGCTTCTCACCTATACAGTAGGGACATCCAGATAGCTCACCTGAAAAGGTAACCACTAGGAAGTAAAATCTGTAGCATATTGAATATACTATGGATTATGGTAAGGTACAAAACTGCTATGTAGAGTCAGATCACTTTATAACAAACTGCCACAGAATAGTGGTTTAAACAATGGAAATTTCTCACAATTCTGGAGACTGGGAAGTCAGAGATCAGGGTGCTAATATGGTCAGGTTCCGGTGAGGACCCCTTTTCTGGCTTGAAAATGCTGCTTTCTTAGTATACTCTCAATTCTCACATGGTAGGGAGGGGGCAGGACTGAGGAAGAGACAGACAGAGAGAGGAAGCTATCTGACGTCTTCGTTGTAAGGGCATTAATCTCATCATGAGGACCCCATCCATATGGCCGCGTCTAACCCTGCTGACTTCCCAAAGGCCCCACCTCTGAGTACCATCACATAGGGGGCCAGGGCTTCGACATATGCGTAGGGGAGGGTACAAGCGTTTAGTCCGTAGCAAGTTGCACACTAAATCAGACTTTCTGGTTTACATTTGTTGGGGGGTGAGTGCTATTTGGAAGGTTTAGAGGGATATGGTAGAACATTTCCTATATTTAAAAGGCTTACATGTGGAAAAGTCATTAAACTTTGTAGTGTCTCAGAAAAAGAATTGGGAATTATAGATAAAAGCTCTGAAAGTGACAGAAAACTGGCCTCGGTTTATTATAAGAAAGGTCTTTGGGATGATCTGGGGTCTCTGTCATGGGGGAAGCAGACTGTCACATGATGTCAGAGGTTCTGCATCATTGACTGGTGCAGACAAAGGCCTCACTGTCCTTGTTGAAAATTTTGTGTTAGTAATCTTGCATGTGGGTTTGTCACTGTTTATTGGGAAAGAAGGTAGATAGAGTGTGTGTGTGTGTGTGTGTGTGTGTGTGCACGCGCATGCGCTATGGTGGTGGTGATGGGGCTTGCCAAGATGCACTTGGGTTCTTTAAAGAGGGTATTTTCTAGTTCTAGTCCTGGCTTCAGATTTGTGAAGGGTGGTTGGTGGAGTCGGAAGTGCATGGGTGTCAGGGTCAGACGGCTTGGAAGATTCCTGACTTTCTGATCTTGGGCAAGATGCTCAGCCTCACTGAGATTTTTGTCCACATCTCTAAAATGGGCAGGTTTTAAGAATTAGAGAAAATGTTTGATGAATACTTAGAACAGTTCTTAGCACATGATAGGTGCTACAGTGCTGACTATTATGTATTTAGAATCATATAATCAGTATTAATTCTTCAAATATATTTTGAAAACCTATTATGCAAACCTAGCTAAGTTTAATGGTCAAATATATGCTTTATTTCTTTTTCCTTCAAAGAGCTTTAAGTTATTGAGAAAAGTCAACATTTAAATTACAGTTTTATAAATGCCTTTACAGAATTTTATCTATCTACAAATATTTATTGAGCATGTAGTTTATGTGGGGAATTTTGCTAAGTATTTGGTAGATGGTGGTAAAAATACAGATTTACTGTACTATGATTTTCATTGTGCTATCAAGTATAATGCACAGTGAGTTCTGTGACAGAGTTAGGGGAGGGACCATATCAAGAATATCACACCAGTCATTTCTAAAGACTACCCAGGATGAGAAAATGGCCACTGGAATCCAGTTCTTTCATCCTCTGCTGAACCAAAGGCTGTGCGACTTGCTACTTCTCTTTTACTCAGCAGGCGGCGCTCTAGCACCAGGAATTGCAAAGAGTAGCAATTTAGCAAAACAAGGACTTTTTTGGTTAATGCTTGTTTTTCAGGCAAAAACGGAAAGCTGTTAGGAAAAATAAACAATTTATCAGGCATTGCAACAAAGACACTTGAGGAGAAAGACAAGCTGTCACTTCAAGGACAGGAAGAAAATTCCCTGCATTTGTAGAGGCATCAGATGCTGGGTGAATGCCTTATAAGAAAACATCATGAAATGGTGAAAAAAAATGATGGAGATAAAAGAGAAGATTAAGAAAACAGAAAACAATTGAAATCATGGGCAAGCAAGGATGGGGGAGTATAGCTTCGGGAGAGGAATGTGGACGAGCATTGTAGCAATCGGAAAAAATGAAAACTGCTGAAATGTAATTGAGAATCATTCTAAGTATTCAGATGTGTCATTTACGTTTGATGCCAGAGTTCCTGCGTAATTGGTTTCAGCTGCCCAGCCACATCCAGTTCTTGTTTTGTAGCTTTCAATGTTTTGAGGTCTTCAGTACATCGACTTTTGCACCTAATGCCAAGTGCCTGATTTCTGAATCAAAATTGCTTCATTGTTTTCCAAATTTGCATGTTAGGGAAACAGAACTGCTGGTGAGGAACGAAGTTTTAGTGTAAGGGATTTGGACAGGAACAGCTAAAAAAGGAAAAAGTACTCACCGTGGATTGGTGGGAGTTTGGAAGTGTTGTGTGTGGTAACCTGGTATTAGGTTTAGGGAAGATGCTACCAATTTAATCTTCACTTCCTCCACTTGGCTATTAGAATGGCTTTTTGGAGGGGGGGGACATCAAATTAATAGTTTAGACCCTTTTTGTAAGGTTGTTAATTCAACATCATTTTACTTGGTTTATCCTTTCGTGTAGAGAGGTTTTATCAGCAGAATACATTAAAGTGATCTGAAAAAACTCCATAAAACACAAAAGGATGAGCAATTATCAAATTGATTGCTAGTATCTTAACCACAGCTCTGCAATAATTGAATTAGATTAGTGCAGTGGGAAAACTTTTACAAGTGGTTCTGAAACTTCAGTGTGACCCTGGGGGCTCCTTAGAACACATTGCGGGGGCCACTCTCAGAGTTCCTGGCTCAGGAGGTCTGGAGTGGGGTCAGAATGTGCATTCCTGTCAAATTCCAGCTGGTGCTCCTTGTCCAGTGTTCTCACTTTAAGAACCACTGACTTACATGTTTTCTAAAAAGTATTTTCTATTTGACTTAGTTATGACTTTGATGTTCATCCTCCGACCATAGTATAAGGTCAAGTTAGATATTTAACTTTTTGAGGAAGAGGACAGAGTGTGCCGGTATTAACTGAACAGCTTCTTTGTGCCTGGTTCTGTTCTGGGTTCTTTACATTCTTAATCTTCTCACTTAATCTTCCCTCTGGCTTCATGAGTAAAGGGATGTAAGATTGTATGAATAATGAGTAAAGTATGATATACTCTTTCCATTCAACATGTAGAACTGGAGTCTTCAAGAGCTGGGAACTTTCCAACAGCAAACATCTAGCAAGCAGCTGAACTGGAACTTGGACCCAGGTGTGTCTGACTGCAAAAACTGCCCTGCAGAGGAGCGCTTCAGAACACTCCTCACAGTTTGATTTAATACATTTCACAGATTTTAGTTCCTATGGACCTTGCATGACTGAACACAAGCAAACTCCTTAATCTCTGGACCTAAGTGTCTCCATTTCTAAGGAGGTATGTCTCCATTTCTAACAGATTTTAGTTCCTACGGACCTTGCATGACTGAACACAAGCAAACTCCTTAATCTCTGGACCTGTTTCCCAGGGCTAGGATAGGGATAAAGTGAAATAATGTATGTCGGAGTGCCCAGGATAGTGTCCGGCACATAGTAGGTGCTCACTAAAGCTGAACTCCCTTTTTTGAAGTGCAAATATTTCATCCAAGTGCATCTCAGAAATAAGTGAGAAAGATTGGACAAGGACAGAGACCACTAGATTCTGGCTGTCCTAGTGGAAAGGAAGACAGCTGTTCTGTTCGCCAGTCAGCAAGACCTACGGGAGTCTGCTAGCTTTCTCCAGATGGAGCCCCCCACTACATTTGCCTCCCATCGCCCAGCCTCCCCGATGGCAGTGGCTGTCTGTCCTGAATACCTCCTCTCACCAGTGTAACCAGACGGCACTGGATGCTCTGCAGGTGAGTGGTCCAGAAGTGCCGTGTGTTCCAACTACACTCTCGGTTTGGACTTCCATCAACTTCCCCCACACCTTCACGTGGTCATTCCATTATCTCGGTTATTTCTGACTCTGTTTCTTTTGACTAATTTTGCTCCTGGATGTGAGTCACATTTTCCTGCTTCTTCGAATGTTGACTAATTTTAAAATTAGATGTTGACATTCTAAATGACATTTCATTGGGTGTTTGGATTTTGCTAACAGAATGTCCAAGTTTGTTTTGATAGGTGGTAAACTTCTGTGCACATCAGTTTGATCTTTTCTGGGCTTGTTTTTAAGCTTTGTTAGTTCTGATCTAGAGTAGCCTTTACTACTCAAAGGGCATGGCACTTCGGGGGTCGCTCTGAATGCATCAATGAGTCATTGTACTCAGGGAGTCTTCACTCTGACGGAGAGAGCTCAAAGCACCTTCCAGCCCTGAATGGGTTCTGGCAATTGTTCCACTTATAGCCACCTATTGTCCTGTTTTGGCTTTGTGTAACTTTATCTAAGTGTGTGCACAATAGCATTCAGTCAGAGACTCGAGGAGACCCCTCTTCAGATTTCCAGAAAACTTGCTCTGCACAGCTCCCTCCTGCCTGGGACTCTGCCCCATAAATTCCAGTTACCTCAGCCTCCCCAAGCACCTGTGTTTGTCTCCTCAACTCAGTGCATCTCCCACTTTCTGTTTGGATTCCTTTCCCTGTGCCTGAGTCCAGAAATTGCCTCTAAGCAGAAAACCAGGGCAATCATAGGGAGGGCTCACCTTATTTAGTTCCCTTCTCTCAGAGGTTATAGTCTTGCTCTGGCTGCCGTCAATTGTGCTACATACTTTGTCCAGTTTTCCAGTAGTTTCTAGTGGGACAGAGTGTCCTGTACCACTTCTATTCCCCGGGTGGCACGGCAATCCGTACACTCTTCCCTTGGTGGCCTCCTACCAGCCCCCCTTCCAGGGCTCAGTTCAGCCACCATCTTCCCTGGAACACCTTTCAGATTCCCAGCCTTCTGGCTTAAATGCTCCTTCATGGGTTTATTTATGCTACCCTCCTGCCCTGAATCCCCTGGGATTGTGAGCTTCTTAAGGCACGGATTGCAACTGTCAGGATACTCAGCCCCTAGCATGGCACGCAGAACATAGTAGTGCCCCATAAATGCTCATTGACTATATGGAAAAATTACAGGGAATTGTGTTCTTTGACTTTAAGTTCTGCCAAGGGTGCACCTCATTCATCCTCTACTAAAGTCTCCTCTTTCCTGGTCTCCCGAACTGAAGAACAAGCTACCATATCCCTCCCTACCCCTAGCCCGCACAGGAAATGTGGTGGGGTTTGACTCCAGGCCATTTATATCATGTGGCAGAAATGACTCACTGTCCATCAAAGGGTGTGGTCTTGCCATAGACAGGCTTGCCAGATTTAGCAAGAACATAAACAACCGTGAAAAACAAGAGTCCCAGTTAAATGGGAATTTCAGATACAATATTTGGGACATATTGATACTACAAAAGTGATTTTTGCCCCTGGGATTCAGAGTTAACCAGGTGTTGCGTATTTTGTCTGGCAGCCCTGCCCTGGGAAGCAGCCGCTGAGCCAGGACGCTGTTCTCACCAGTGGAGCATGGTGGGACGTGATGTGTAAGGTGAGATGTGTGTCCCTTCCTGGCTCAGGTGGTTCAGGTGTGCGGTCTCCACCCTCTCTTTCCACTTCTTCCTGAATGCAGGGGCCTCGGAGGCCCTAGGGGAGGAGAGGCCCTGAGAATAAGGAACCCTGGGACCGTGTGGATGAGCGCTGCTCACAACCTGCTTTTGACCTCTCCGTGAGTGAGGATTCAACCCAGTAAGGCTGTGGGGTTATTTGCTGTGGCCGTTGATGTTGCTCTATTTCCTGTTCTGCTGAAAAAGTGAAATGTGGGTATTTTCCCTAAGGTTCTGCACTGCTTACTCGATAGTTCCGGTTGTGTATATCCAGATGCCTCAAATTCCACAGGTCTAAACTAGAATTCGTGGTTTCCCCAGCACATGCTGGTCCTGTGCTCTTTATCCTAGTGGATGGTATAGCCATCCATCCCCTCTGCACGCCTCCTTTTTCTCATCCTCAGTGTCCAATCTACTATCAGCTCATGTACATCTTTCCTCTCAAATATCTTTATCAGTCCACCTTTTATATTTTCATTCCTGCCACCCTGGTCCGATCTATAGATATCTTTTATATGGACTATTGCTATTGCTTACATTCTACATTGTTCTGCCTTGCAGCCAGAGCTGATCTTTTCAAAACCATGTCTCCTCTTGTCACCCACCTGGCTAAAACTCTCCATGGATTCCTATTGCTCTTAGGATAGGGATGGGGACAATGAATGTGACCACAGGGACCCTGCATGATGTGGCCTTTGCCTGCATTTCCAGGCTCATGTTGTGCCATGCTTCCTCCTGTTTGTGGGGTTCCAGCCATCCTAGCCCACCTTCCCTCCCTGAACACTCTTCCTCCATGAGCCTTTGGGCAGCCATGTCTTTTGCTAGGCCCACTGCCTCCAGCTCTTAGCCTAGCAAAGCCTTGATCTTGTTTGGGATCTCAGGACTCAGTTTACTCCGTTCCTCTTCAGGGAAGCCTTTCCTGACTTCCCCGAATCAATTCCCCCTCTTTGGATATCTCACAGGAGAAAGTAGCATTTTTGTTTTCAGCTTCCGCCACAGTAGTGCTTTTATTTATCTGTGTGGTTCTTTGGCTTAACATCAGTTTTCTCACTTGTTAGCTGTATGAGGACAGGAAATGTCTCTTTCTTTTTGTGCGTATCACTAGAGCTCTAATAAATGTTTGTGTCAGGTAGGGATCCAACTTAAAGGTTTTCTGAATGAGTATCCATTTGTCCCCAAAACATTCCTTGCATAATCCTTCCTTTTTCTACTGCTGTCACATGCTATTTTTTATCTGAATGTATTCTGATCCATCATGGGTCTCTTTTAAAATTTCCTGTTTTCTTTCATCTTTCTCTTTGTCTATTATTGCATACTATAAAAAGTCTTTTTTTTTTAATATCAGGTAGATCAAATCCCACATATTGTTCTTACTTTTATAATATCACTTGACTATCCTTGAACATTTTCTCATTTAGAGGATTTTATAATCAGTCTGTCAGATTTCATTAAGGAATAATATTGGGACTTTGGTTGGACTTGTAATGAGAATTTCTGGATTACTTTGGGAAGGAGATGACATCTTCAGAACCATGAGACTTCGCATCCAGAGGCAAGAAAATGTCTCTCCTTTTATTCAGGCCAACTTTTATAGTCTAGAGTAAATTTTTATAGTTTTATTCATATAAATCTTGTACATTTCTTTTCAAGTATATTTTTAGGCATTTTATAAGTTTTGTTGCTATAGTGAATAGGGTTCTTTAAAATGACAATTTCTAACTGTTTATTTCAAGGTAAATAAGAAAATGCTTATCTATGTGTTCTTTTTACTGGCTAAGTCAGTGACTTCTATTATTTTCATAGTTTTTAAGCTGCTGTTTGAAATTTCTAGAGTGTTTTTGCTAGATTTCCTAGCATTGCTCCTTTATTTCCACTATACATTATATATATATTTTTTGTATTATTAAATTGGCTACCATCTCTATCCACATAATATTAAAAAATAGTGGGGGGAAGGGGTACCAACCGTAGCATGGAGGTTCCTGATAGAGCGAAGCTTCCAGTGTAGACAGTGGGGAGACACTCTCCTCTCCTCTCTGTCTCTTTATGTTTTCTGTGTCTTCTTTGGTATCTTTCCTTTTCACTGCCTCACTAGGGTAAATTTATTTGGTTTTCCAGGGGCTTTCTCAGTGTTACCACTAAAGGTTTCATATTCTTGGAAATCCCTCAGTCCCAGGCAAACTGGGACACTGGGTCTTCCTGGCTCTTAGCTGGTGTCCTTTCTAAAGCTTAGCCTGAGATGAAGACTCAGTGTGGGGAGTTTGGGAAGCAGTGCCCAAGAGCAGAGGTGAGGGGCCAGGAAGGGTAAGGGAAGAAGGGAAAGGGCACATCAGTGAGGTCAGTGTTGAGAGTAACTGGGGCTAGGTCCTGCCTGGAGTTTTTTGACTAGTGTTTCGAATGCCTTTCAGAATGGTCCACTGAGGATGGACTCCTGTCCCCATCGGACCCTGTGTTCCGTTAGTTGAGGCTTGCCTGGGAGTCCATAACTCCCCACATGTGAGTGCTGCGTGAAACCTTCGGGGTCTGGGATGCTGGAGAAGCCCCGGCGTTTGCTGGAGGCCAGGTGCTATTGGTGTGAGGTGAGCTGGGTCACGGCCACTGACTGATGCGTGCACCGATGTCCAGATTTGTCTTGGGTCTGGTCTTCTGTGAGTCTGTCTTTTATATCAGTTCTCCTGTGTGTCTTGGTATGTGTGTGATATGCTGTGAGATTTTCTCTAAAAGTGGAGCACAAAAAAGTGGTCAGCTTCCCGTTAGTCAAAGTGTGATTTAGCTAGATGAAGTCTTCACCTTGAGGCTCCTCATGGACTCATAGGTGGTTTCCCTTCCTCTTGTTTGAAGGGTGGGAGTAAATTTGTACAAGTTTATTGAGAGCCAAGAGTAAATTTTTGTCTGCAGAAGGCAAATTAAATAATTGTGAGCGATGAGGCATGTGAAATTCAAGTGCAACAGAGAGTGTCATTAATTAACTTGAGACTGAACCTGAAGGCACCACTTGAATGCCAATGTAAACCAGCATGGCCACTAATTAATCTGAGGCCGGGCTTGTTTTAACGGGAAGACGTTGACTTTCAAGCCAGCACAGAAAAAAAAGAGTTCACAGTTGGGTTGAGTCGATGCCACCCTCTAGGCTCTGTTGCGTTGAATTGGGGCAGTGGTTTATAAGAGTGTCCTTGTGAAGAACCCTCTCTTTGTTCTAGGCATTATTGAAAACTAAATTTATTTTATTACCAAAGTTAAGAAAGTCAGTTACGACGTGGAGGCTTAAATAACAGTTCCCTGTGGGTTGGCTGGGCTTGCTCATCGGTGGCCTCCATTGGGGTGTGCTTGGGTGAGCTGTTTTTTTCACTGGGAGATCTGGAGATTTTAGTATCTATGTGTCTTTAATTTGGGGATCTCTGATCCCGCTCCTAGGAGGGAGCCACTTTCTGTTTATGCAGTGGTTGTTTCTGGGATTCCTAAATATTCATATTCCTAAGTACCACCTCTATTCTTCTTGATTATTCAGTTTTTGGTATTAACTTATTGATTTACTGATTTTCTCTTATGATGGATGAGCATCCACCTCTGGGAGCAATTACTCCTCCCCAGACCAGTCCTTCAACTATACTTTGCTTTCCTCATTCTTCAGCAAAGCCCAGTCGACATTTCTGGCCATAGTAATATTCAGTGTTTACATGTGTATGCCTTGTAAATATTCTTTATACGTACATGTTGTTTACTACTGAACCAAGCACTGCACTAACATGACGATTTCTTTTGTTTTACTTTTTCTGGAGTGGTTAACTGTGTACATTTATTTTGCTTAGTTTTTTTGTACCTACTGCTGTTCCATTTCAACCCTCAGGCAGATAACTCATGAACCTCTTCAGCCCTCCTCCCCGGACCTGCCTCCTGAGTCCTCTGCCTTTTGGCTCGAGTCTGGACTCAGTGCTCCTGGGCCTGCTGTCCTCCTGGGACTTATTTTTACCCTGGAAGTTTTCCCTTTCTCCCCTGTCAGGTCCCCTGTTTCCTGGATTCTCCATCTTTCCCTGTCTTGATGATGTTCCTACATTGCTGTCTGGAATCTTTTATAGCCTCTTTTTTTTTTTAATTGTATTTTTTTCTTTACTATTTACCCCTGCCCCCATACCCTCTTCCACCTCCGTCCCACCCTCTCCTCCCATAATCACCACACTGTTGTCCATGTTCATGAGTCCTTTTTCTTTTGTGCTCAGTCCCCATCCCCCAAGCCCCACCTACCAGCAACCCCTGTCACTCAGAGCTGTCAGCCTCTTCTTTGTGAGTCTGTCTCTGTTTGGCTTGTGAGTTTAGTTTGTTCATTAGATTCCACATATGAGTGAAGTCATATGGTACATCTCTTTCTTTGACTGGCTCATTTCACTTAGCATGGCGTTCTCCAGGTCCATCCATGCTGTTACAAAGGGTAAAATTTTCTTTTTTTTTATGGCTGAATGGCATTCCATTGTGTAAAGGTACTATGGCTGTTTCATCCACTCATCTACTGATGGGCACTTGGGCTGCTTCCAAATCTTGGCTATTGTAAATAATGTTGCAATGAACATATGGTACATACGTGTATATTCTTTTGAATTAGTGTTTCAGGTTTCTTAGAATAAATTCCCAGAAGTAGAATCACTGGGTCAAAAGGCAGATCATTTTTACTTTTTTGAGGTAACTCCATGCTGCTTTCCACAGTGGCTGCACCAGTCTGCATTCCCACCAACAGTGCATGAGGGTTCCCTTTCTATGGTATCTTCTTTGTCCCTGGTACACTGCAATTCCTCAGTGATGTCTTGTGGGTGTGTCTCTTTTCATTTATTATGCTGGGTTATAAATGGCAGTTTTCTACCCAAGATTCACATACTCCAGTTCTGGAACTTTTCTTCTCCTCCTCCTACTTTTTAATAAAAACTTCTTTCTCCTGCTTTTTTGGTCTTCATTTCTGGAACCCACATATTTGAGCAGTGAAACCTCATAGATGGAGCCTGTAATTCTCTTACTCTTTTCCTTTCTGCTTATTTGATTTCCTCTCCTTTTACTTATCACCTGAGACGTCTGCTTGGTTTACTCTTTTGACTTTCCTGTTTGATTCTCAGTCGTGACTATCATAGTTTTAGTTTCCAAGGCTCATTCTCTTCTTTCTTGTTCTTTGCTACTTTTTAAAAATAGCAGTCTGCCTTTGGTTCATGGACATGACACTGCTGTTCTTACTCTGTGTATATTCATTTTAAGGATTTTTTTGTGTGCTTTTTTTAATGTCCTGCATAGCTCACTTTCTTCTAGTTCCTTTCTCTATTTGTTTGCTTGGCTCCCTGGATTTTATGCTCAAGGCGTTCTTTAACTGTCTGGTACTGCTTAGCCAGGGATCTGTTAGAATGAAGAGTGAGGCACTCACTGGGGCACCTGTGTGGGGGGTGGTCAGGCTTCTTCATTGGTGGCCCCCCTTCCCTTTAAAGTGATTGGGTGGTGAGCCTGCTTTTTGGGGAGATCCTGAGATTTTTGTTTCTATGTGTCTTTTCTCTGGGGCTGTTCCATTTCTCCTGAAAAGGATCTTCCCATCTCCTGCTTGGGGTATTCCACCTTGGCTGTGGGAGTTCTGGGAAGTTGTCTGGGAAAGGGAGCTCAGAGGAGCCCTCATCATCCAGGAGGCAGACATTCACAAAATCCACTGCTTTTAATCCAGAGCCTCAACCCAACTTTCCCCTGTTCCTGGTCTTCCAGTGTCCGAAGCCTCCCCGGTATATTTCTCCAGAGAGTGGGACATTCTTCTCCTGCAGGGGTCTGGGAGACCCAACTGCCCCTTATATCATCATTCAATCGAAGCCCGGTTTTCAATCTGTGATGTATATGGTGATGAGCCACCCAGATCCGCGCTGGAGAAGGATTTGTCTCAGGCTGCTGTCTGCAGGCAGGCTCCAGCGGCCATCCCCTTCAGGAACTGCCTCAGCTCAAGGTTGCCCTCTCCTGGTGGCTGTGTCCAGTGATGACTGGAGGCGGGACCTGGTGGGACTTCAGGGAGGAGACATTTGATTATTTTTTTGTATTTTTTATTGTTGGCATTCTATTTTGCTTTATAATTTCTACTTCATGTCTTCTTTTACCCAGGCATTTTTTGAAGAGTTTGCCTTTTTATGTGGCAAGTTTCCTTGGCCAGAGGTGGTGGGAGGGACTATTCAAAAATTTTTTTAACTTGTTTTGTGAATTTTAAGTTGTGTTACAATATGATTTGAATACTTTTGCTTTTTGGAGTTTCAAGATTTTCTTTTTAGCCTGCTACAGAGTGTTTGTAAATGTGCCGTGTGTGTTGCACACCAGTTGTTGACCGCAAAGTTCTCTCTTTATGTCTTCAGTTCAAGTTTATGCTTGTGTTGTTTCAAGTTGCCATATTGTTAGTTATGCTTCGTTTATTTGTAGATGGCTGAGGGAAGTCTACAGAAGACTTCCATTGAATTATGTTTTTCTTTGCCTCCCTTGCCCCTAATGTCTTGGAAGTTACACATTCTACAGCATTTCTTCTGGAGGTTACCTTTACTTTGAAACCAATGAATTTAATTTAATTTTTTAAAAGAAAATACAGCCCAGGTGGTCCAGAGCTATTTTTGGAGCCAGGTGCTCTGATACTACAGGGTCTAGCAGAAGAAGCCTGCTTGAGTGTGCTTGGTAAGGTAATAATATGGGTGTAATAATTTATAGTTGTAATTTGAATATTTCACCTAAAATGGCATATGGTGTGCTTGAGTGGGATGTCATTATGTTACAGAACTACATGCTTATGATTTCGTAATAAAATATTTTGAAATAAAAAAGGGGTATTATTCGTGCCACACCCTGTATGTACTCTGGATGACTGCCATAGGAGTAATTTAATTCTATAAACCTTTTGGGAGTACCTGCTTTGTGCTAGTCACTGAGCAAGCCACCATAGGCTGAGAAGATGAATGAAATACTTCCTACTCTCATGAGACTCCTCTAGTGAAACTGACAAGTAACCAATTATAACATCAGGTGAAAGGTGATAGTAGAGGCACATATACCGGGTGATGGGAGAGAATGGAGGGTGGGTGTACAGTTGTCCGTCACAATGGTGGGCCCAGCGAGCCGTCCCTCCCAGGCTTGTGGGGTGTTCTCCTCTTGATACTGGGCTGATTAACTAACCTGTGACTCATGTGTTACCAATAGACAGCAACATAAATTATACCAATTTTTCTTCCATATTTTAACCCTTCTGAAATTTTGGGCCACATTCCAAGAGAATTTCTTGATTTACTAATTGTCCCTCTGCTGTATCCATTGTGTTGTTTACTTAATTTTTTTTGTTTGTTTTCCCAAGCTCTATGATTGGTTCTGTTCTTGATATTTCTTGCAAAGTTTCTATATGTTTGTTCCATTAACTTTGTTTCTTTCAGTGTTAGTTCTGTTTCCTGAATTTAGTGCCCTTTTTCCTGCTGTTAGCTTCCTACAAATATTAGAACATTATTGCTTCTGTACTCCTCTGGATATTTGAGATTTCCTATTTTATATCATACTGCCTCTAGTGGACAGGTAAGATGTGATGCTGGGGGGATGTTAGTACACAGTGAGATTCCATGCTACTTCTGGGTCTCTCTAGCTACCCAGCGCACTGTGTGGTCTCTTTCATCCAAGTGTCCATCCTTCTGCTTCACTCTGTTTGGCACAGGTGGTGTGGGGTGAACCACCTGGCTGCCTTACCTGTTAACCTGACTCATTAACCTCAGATATGTGGTCAGTTGCCCACAACCTCTCCGCCCCATTCTCCCTCTATTCCTGCTTTCTTTGTTCACCCCCTCCCCCCTTTATTATGCTACCCCCAAGCTGGGGCCATTCCTCGGGCCGCTCCCACCATCCCAGGAGCCTTCTCTCATCCATGAACTGTGTGGAGGTTTCCTCATTAGATCTGGTCACATCGGCTTTCTGTCTTTGTTCCTGAGATGTTCATCTTTAATAAAAATGACCTGGGATAAAAATATAACCTGGAATTGAGAGCTGGCATGACGGATAGGAAATTTTGATTATTCATTTCAGCTTAGAATTCAGACCTGTTAAGATCATTTTGAAATTCGAGTGTAATAGAAATAAATGTAGGACTTGGAATTAGCTTTAAAGGAGCAATCACATCAGCATAGAATGGAGAAAACCCAGTTTGGTAGTAATTTGTAAAAAAAAATTCCAGAGCACTTGGTGTATTACAAGCTTTACAAGGTGTGATATAACCTGTGAATGTGATGACTGAGAAAGGTAATGTCACCGAGATGGTGAAGTAGGAGACCCCTGCCTTCATCCCCCCTCCAAAATGAAGATCAATAACTAGACAGCTACCCATGATGGGAGAGCGCAAGAGTCCATGTAAGAAAATTAACAACACTGCGGAACCAAAAACACTGAGCAAAACCACATGAAAAGGGAAGGAAGAACAACTCATTTTGCGGGCATCATCCCATTTCCCAGGCAGGCTGTGCTGAGTGGAAGAGGGAACCTTCCTGCTGGAAAGTATTCCTCCCCCAACCCCTGCAAGTATCATCCATGCACATGGAGACACTCTGGTTCCCAGAGCCCTGCCCTGCAGAAGACCCAGTAACTTTCAACATTGAAGAAACCAGTGGCCAGAACAGCCGCCATGGACCCCCTGCAGGTTTCACTGGGTATTCTCCCCACAGGTATTTGCAACCACCAGTCACCTGAGTCCTTTTTATCCCCTTCCTCCTACTCCCCATTGCTGTTGGAGCCCAGACCTACACCAGCAGCCAGCCCAGAGCTCCGTGGCCATGTGAGTGCTAGGCACTAGCCTAGGCCCCCACAGTTGCTTTCCATTTCCAGGCAAATGCTTGGAGTTTACCCCTCCAGCTATGCACCTGCATGCTTCTAGACTGACTCCCGTCGCCAGGTTCCACTGTATGTGTGCACCCATGGTGACATCCTGTAGCCATGGAAGTGTACTGTTAAAAGCCAAGACCACCACAGATGCTGTGGGCCTTGATTCAGCCCAGCCCTTCAGTTTCTCACCTGTACCACTGAGCCCAGCTGCAGTTGCCAGCCAGCCAGGGCCCCTGCAGCTGCCAGTGTGCCTGCCTCGGGCCTTGGCCCTTGGCACTCATCCCAGTCCTTACTTGTGTGTCTGTAATCGTCTCCTGCTACTTCACAGGTACCTGTACCTGGCCTTCACAGCCAAGTGTGTGCACACTGCTGGCTCTGGTTAACACAGCTGCCTTCCCTGGTCCTAGTCACTGGATCTGGAAGTGCCCTTTGCACCCCAACAGCCCTTGCATCTACTGCACCTCCCTCCACTCCCAGCACTTGACAAGGACTGTGCAGTTACTGATGCTCTGCATCCCACAGTCTGTGTGACTAAAGATAATTCATGGGGCTAATAGGTTACCCCATAATTTTAATCCCAACTGATTTTTCTAAGATATATTACAATAAAACTGTCTAAAATCAAAGACTGAGAATTTTAAAAGCAGCAAGAGAGGAAAAAATCTCTCAAAGGGAAAGCCCAGTAAGGCCATAGCAGGCCAGGATGGAGTGGAATGATAGATATATTCAAAGTGCTTAAAGAGAAAAAATGCCAACCAAGAATACTTTACCCAGCAAAGCCGGCATTCAGCAATGAAGGTGTGCTGGACTTTCTGAAACACACAGAAACCCGTGGAGCTCACACTGGGCCTGCCTCACAGCACGTGCTGAAAGGAGTTTTTTTTAAGCTTAAATAAAAGAATGCTAACTAGTAATGTGAATACCTATGAATACATATAACCACTTTTTGGTGGTATATGTTTTGGTGTATGACATCAAAAGTACAGGCACCGAAAGCAAGACCAACAAGTGGGGCTACGTTAAACTAAAAATCTTCTGCACAGCAGCAAGTCAGCAAAACAAAAAGATAACTGAATGGGAGAAAATATTTGCAATCCATATATCTGATAAGGGGTTAATATCTAAAATATATGGGGAACTCGTATAATTCATAGCAAACAACAGACAAGTAAACTCATAGCAAAAAACAAAGAAGCAAACAAACAAGTAATAAATGGGCAGAATCCTTGAACAGACATTTCTTCAAAGAAGGTATGTGAATGGCCAACCACTCTGTGAATAGGTGCTAGCATCACTAGTCACCGGGTAAATGCAAATTAAAACCACAGTGAGATATCACCTCACAGCTGTTAGAATGGCTACTATCAAAAAGATAAAAAGATGATAAATTCTGGCGAGGACATGGAGAAAGGGGGCCCCTGGTGCACTGTTGGTGGGAAAGTAATTTGGTACAGACACTATGGAAAATAGCTTGGAGGTTCCTCAAAAAGTTAAAAATAGAGCTACCATATGATCCAGCAATTGCACTTCAAGGTATATATCCAAGGGGAATGAAATTCCTGTCTTGAAGAGATAGCTCTACTCCCATGTTCACTGCAGTGTTATTCTGATATGGACCCTGGCTTGTGGGGTCCTCATCATTATGGATGAAATGAAACATTCACATGGACTACTGAGTCCTGTGGAGGAAAAGGAACAGCATGGCTTTTCTCTCAAGGAGAGAAAAGCTTTTTAGTTTAATGTAGTCCCACTTGTTGGTCTTGCTTTCGGTGCCTGTACTTTTGATGTCATACACCAAAACATATACCCCCCAAAAAGTGGTTATATGTATTCATAGGTATTCACGTTACTAGTTAGCAAAAACCTCCATCCTTGCTCCAATGAGCTTTTACTGTCTTACTGGACACATTACTAAGAAGGTCCTCATTAACTATGCACAGACTCGCTTTAGGTGGTTACCTTATACGGAAAACAAAGGAGCCAATGCCGCTAATCACATCACAGAAGAGGGATATTTGCAAATGAAAAGACAAAAGTAGTTGAACTGGTTATTCTTATCCTTGGAAGGTTTAGCATGGATTTTAGGAAGGTGCTTTGTAGTAAATGTCCTCAATTCAGGGTGAGGGAGTTTTAGCAAAAAGCAAGACTCATAGCAGCCTAGGTACATTGCAGGCCTGATTCTGCAAGGGAGAACCTATCCATGGGCGTGGGTCCTGTGCATCTCCCAGTGGGAGCTGGGCCTACACCACACAGAGTGGCCTCCCACATTATTCACAATCACCAAGGCATGGAAACACCAAATGCACATCGATGGATGGAAGGGTAAAGCACATGTGGTATGTGTATACAATGGAATGTTCTACAGCCATAAAAGAAGGAAATACCATTTATGACACATGAGAGGACCTTAAGGGCCTTATGCTAAGTGAAGTAAGTGAGACAGAGAGCAAATATTGCATGATCTCATTTATATATGGAATCAGAGGGAATAACCTTTCAGCTATAAGATGAATAAGTTCCAGGGATCTAAGGTACAGTGTGATGATTATAGTTAACAGTGCCAAGTTGTGTGCTTGAAAGTACAGAGCATTAGTGTTCTCACCACAGCAAAAAAAAAAAAAAACAAAAAAAACCCAAAACCCAAAATGGTAATTATGTGAGGGGAAGGATGTGTGATAAACATTTTACAATATACACGGGTATCAAACCATTGTATACCTTCAGTGTGTACAGTGTTCTAGGTCAAGTACATCAAAAGAAAGAAAGAAAAAGAAAAGAAGGAAGGACATGAATGAAAGAACAAAAGCAAGGTGGAAAAAAGAAATAAAAAAGGTAATTTTAGGATCCATTTTTAAAGGTAAAATGTTCCTTTAATGTTTAATGACATTGACTTGTATATCTTTTACTGAGAGATGTTTGTGCACATCCTTTGCTCTTACTTTATTGGAATGAGACTTTAATCTTTTCATGTTGATTTGTGAGAGCCTTCTATGTAGTGCCCCTTAGCTACCATATTTATTGTATGTGTTTTCCTAGTTTGTGCTCTGAAATTTTGTGAATGGTCATTTTTGCTTTTTTTTTTTTTTCAAGATTTTATTTATTTATTTTTAGGGGAAGGGAGGGAGAGAAACATCAATGTGTGGTGCCTTTCATGCGCCCCCTACTGGGGATCTGGACTGCAACCCAGGCATGTGCCCTGACTGGGAATCCAACCAGTGACCCTTTGATTTGCAGGCCAGCACTCAATCCACTGAGCCACACCAGCCAGAGTGTACTTTTACTTCTTAGATACTTAAAACTTTGGCTGGTAGTTAACTTTATATATTGTTGGGCAGTAATAAATTGCATGGTTACATTTTAAATTTTACACCTTTCCCTTAAGGTTAGGATATTCAGCTTTTCCTGCCTTGAAAAACACTTGTCATTCTCTTCCTATGGACTGAGAAAATGAAGACAATTCACTGGGCTCTTTTGAAAGTCTCAATGGTTTCCAAAGCACTTCCACGTATGTTATCTCATTTGATCCTCAAAATGGCCCTGTGATAGAGACAGTAATTTATCGTCCGTCCATCTGTGCACTCAAGAACTCCTTGCTGAGCACTATGCAAGTGCCAATGCCTGCGCTGTGTGTCGGGATAACGTAAGTAAAGGTCCTTGCCCTGCAGAGATGTGTGGCCTCTGAGACAGTGAGACAGACACATACGGCCTGGTAAGGGGCACGGTGTGTTTTGGAAGCCCGTAGAACAAGGGGACTAACTTTGTTTTTATCTTCAGCTAAAAATGAGCATTTGTAGTACAATGCAAGGTCTGTATTTTGGCGCTGGTATCTTAATTTTTCTCCTGGGTGTTCATAGACACCACAAGGAGATTTTCACTGGTATTCCTAGAATGTGACTTTGGGAAAGTTGAGCACAGAGGAAACGCAGCTCCCTTGGTAAAGCTTTTCGGTTGGTTAAACACAGTGGTGGGATCTGTCATGTACCTCGCACAGTCACCCTGTTACCTGGACACTGCGACTCTGCCATCTTATGGTTGGATAAACCGAAGCTCCAGAGAGGTGAAATTTGCTCTGTGGCATATGCCAGGACCAGTGTGGCAAGACCTATTTCTACTGGCTTTGAGGATAGGTTTATGGTTCTCTGATGCCACTGTATCTCTCAGATGCTGCAAAATGCAAAACTTTTTTCTTTTTGAGAAAGGAAATTTGAAATTTAGGCAAATAAATGATAAGTGATTTAGGTTTTTTGGTTTTACTTTTTCTTCTTTCTGGCACAGTTGCCTGCCCTTGGCACCTCACCTGCCTACACCAGGATGGCCGAGAAGAGGTTGTCCAGTCTTCCGGTCTGACTCCATTGAGCTGAGGTGCTTCTTGGCCAGGCTGTGACGCCTGAAGACCTTTCTACCTAGAACCCTCCCTACTGCAGCATTTAAAAAGTTCTCAGCTTGCCTTGAAATATATGTACATGGAAATGTAGAAGTTAGTGGAGATACTTGCTGTGAGGGTGAAGAAGGAATCGGGCATTAATTAGCCTTTGTTGGATTTTCAGAATAGGAAAGCACTTGAGAACAGAGTAAACTGTCGTTAATCTTGTGAACAGAGAAAGTGCTTATGCTTTCTGAACTTGGCTTTTTCCTTGGTGTCAAGGAAGTACCGAATGCCTTCCTTTTAAAAAAGTTGCTAAGGAAAGACAAGAACCACCCCCCCCCTTTGCCCACCACTCACTGAATATGAAGTCGCAGAATGGAACTTTGCCTCATCAGCTTTGCTTGCTAAGCTGTCATACAATCAGTAATGTTGGCTTCCTCTGACGCCTCATTTTAATCCTCATGGATTTCTGAAAACTGAAGCTTTGCCCAGACTGAGACAAGAGGCTCTACCCTTTCAAACGTTAATTCAGTTCTTATTTCGGGTTGGCTATTTCTAAACACAGAGCACTCTCTGTGCTGCTTGTCCTCGTATAAGACTGCTTAACTCTCATCGAGGGTTTTACATGAGAATGTCCATATGCCATAGTTTTAGAAAAAAAAATTCGAGCCAGTGAGATGAGAATGGGTTATATCCAAGTCCTTTTGCAGTCTGAGAATTCCACTTTTAAAATATAACTGTTGGAGGCAGTGTGTCAGAGTGGCCGAAAGAGTGGGCTCTGTTGACAAGCCAATGAATTTGCATCTCGTTGTTAATTATTTTTATTAGTCTTTACTAAATCACTTTTCCTCCCTGAGACTCAGTTCCATTATCTGGGGGGGGGGGTGGGGGAAGGGTGTCAGTGGAATCTCCTGTGGATTTTGATCCATGTTTTACCGTGAGGTAAAAATTATTTTACAAGAGAAGTGTCTTGGAGCACCTTTTTGCTCTCCCTGTGCAAAGCATGCGTGGCCAGTTCCTGTCTGCCTTTCTGGATGCGCTCTTCACTCCTCTCCTCCCAGCTCTGCCCTGTGAGGCTGACCTGGATGGACTTCAAGGACTTGGACTTGGCACTTTGGCTGGGGTGGGGTGCCTGGCACAGAGTCAGCACTACATGTATGGTAGACGTGGTTAGGGTTATCTTTCTCTTCTGCTTCTCTATGATTCTTTCTCAATGTGCAACTATTGTGTCTGTACAAGGAACATAAACTGCAAGGACCAGAATCCAGGTACTCGGTTGGGGTCAGGGAGCTTTGCAGGGTGGAGAGAGTGAGTCCAGGGAGTGTTTTCTGTCCTCTCAGGATTCTGATAACTGCTTTCTTCCCTTGCCCCTTTAGGGGTGGTCAAGGAAGATGTCCCCAGCCAGTCTAGGCTCCTTGACCTGCCTTGATTTCCCTTGAACCGTGGTCCCTCTTTATAAATACTGCCTTTATTAAACTCTCCTCCATTTTCCTGTTTGAGGGGCTGGGCGTATCACTACATGGGCACTTTGCAGGGTGGGGTCAGGGAGATGGTACATGGATAGCACTCACTTTCCACTTGCTTACCATGCAGGTCCTATGCCTCATCATGTAGTATCATTAAAGTCATGAATTCCTCAGGTTCCCTGCCTTATTCAAAGCAATCATCTTCTAACACTATTCCAATTTTCCCAACTATTTTTTTTCTACGCTGATATACACTAGTTAGGGCATCTTCTGTTTCCAGGAGTGGGGTGGTATTTAGTTTGTCTCTCCTTTCTCAGTCCCAGCGCACCATCCACAGCCTCCATGCCTGCCCTGCTGTCCAAGACTCATCAAGCATATATCTGCCAGGAAGCACATTATTATGATAGTTGCCTATACTAGTGGGCGTACAGGTTAGTCTTGCTGTCATTCATCGGTGCCTGCTTTGTCCTAGGCACTGCGCTTAGGTGAGACGGTGTGCCTGGTCTTGGTTTCATTATCTTACTATTTAATCCACCTGAATTCAACTGCCACAGACTGTACTGCATTTTGGCTTGTTACTTCAAGCTAGAACGATACTCTAAAAAGTTGATGGGATACACTCAGGAGAAAATTAATCAGTAATTTAGGAGAGATGATGAGTTAACAAAAGAAGGAAACGCAGGAGAGGAGAGGAAATCGATTTCAACTTGCGTCAGATAGGGGGTCGGAAAAACACTGTTTGAACCTTGGGTAAGTTCATTTCTGTCTGGTTAGAATTTGTAATGTTGTTTTTATAGTGATTATTCTGTTGAGTTTTATTTCCTAGAACTTAAACAGTGGATTGAATGATATATTATGAATCAAGAAAATGTAAACTGAGTATTGTTTGGACAGTTGATACTTAAGAAGCTGATTTTTGTTGTTTTAAACTTTGACTGAAGCACAGTTTAACAATTGAATAAGATACTTGTGGGGGTTGATGGAAAATATTTACAAAGTGTTTTGTCCTTAGAGCAAAGCTTTCTTATTGGTGGAGGGATTGGTATTAGTATGCCTTTGTGTAAGATTTGAATTTGGACCTATTACTTTAATATTGACCTCAGAACCCATCATGTTCTCGGTAGAACCCCCAGTAGCCCTGAGTCCACCCATTCCAGACCGTTCAAAGCATCGCCAGCCTGCAATACTATTTTGAGTGTTTTTTTTTTTTTTTTGAGCTCTAAAAGTGTAGTGGCCCACACGGGGACTTTGGAGTGAACAAACCTGGGTTCAGATGCTGGTTCTGCCATTTACTGGCTGTGTGATCCTAAGAGGTCCACTTCACTTCCTTGAGCCTTGTTACTCATGCGCAGTCAGGGGACAGCAAAGGCAACCTCGAGGCCTCGTTTCGAGAATCAGAGTGAGTGAAAGTGAAGGTTCTGGCGGGATGCCTGGCGCAGAGTCAGCGCTACATTTAGGGTAGACGTGGTTAGGGTTATCTTTCTCTTCTGCTTCTCCACAATTCTTTTTCAATGTGCAACTATTGTGTCTGTACAAGGAACACAAACTGCAAGGACCAGAATCAAGGTACACAGTTGGCACCGAATGAATAATTTGAATTAAATTGCGTGAGTTCATTTGGTTACTAAGTTTTTGCAGAAGCCTGACTTCAGGGAACTGAGAAATGCACCTGAGGACTGTGATCTTAAGTCACTTTTTCAAGGGCAACAAATCAGCCGAGGAGCTCAGGGTTAAGGGAAGGCTGTCTTGTAATGGAGGGGGACTATCTGAGAGCTGGAGAGAAGCCACTGGAAATAGAGCTGCTGCTGAGAGTCGGACAGAGGTTACTTAAGGAATGGAATCGGGCATGCGGCTGGAAGATCCGGCCTTGGAAAGCGTTAGAGACATTTGTAGTGAGTGTGAGGAGACGCGTCCTTGGTGCTGTGGAGGATTTGGAGGGAGACAATGCCACTGCCAAGGACAGGAATGCCCAATTTTCATGTAACAAATGTTATAAAAAACTTCCTATATATTTGGCATATATATCTGAAAAGATTTCTTAGGGCACAAAGTCTGCTAGATTTCCATATGAAATCTTTAAATACATAAAAATACATATATATCTATATCTATTTTCTATATCTGTACCTATAGCTGTATTTGTATCTATCTATAGAGAGAATATATTTTGTTCTGTATATTCAATATATGGACACAAAAGTGAGAAAATTGTACATGTATTCCACTTTTCCTCATTTCATTATTCCCCCTCTATTTAGAAATCTTTTGTTTTATGTCTATTATTTTGGTGGTTAGCATTTATATTTTAACATGCCAATTAACAGTCTAAAGTTTATATATATATTTGCCTTCTTTCCTAATAATACATTGACCATAAAATATTGTAATTCTGACCATCCTCTCTCATTTTATGTGTTAACTGTTCTTCAGTATTTTGGTTCTATCCTGCCATTTTTTATTGCTGTTTTAAACAGTTAATATTTGTTTAGATTTTCCCATATATTTACTAATTAACTTTGACCACCGTCTGTCTTGAATCCAGATCTTTTGTCAGGGATATGTTTCCTTATAAGTGAAGTACATCCTCTAGAATTTCCTTCATTAAAGGTCTGTTGGAGTTAAACTCACTTTGTTTTTCACTGAATTCTTTCAACAAATTGACTTCAATTTTTCCTTGTTTTTGAAAGAGGTTATATTGGGTATAAAAATGTGAGATGACAGTTATTTTCTGCATGCACATTAAAGATACTGTTTTACCATCTCTCACTTTTACTTTTGGGTTTGTGGATTTGACTAGTGTATAACTGCCATTGGTATGTATGCCATTCCTTTTTATGATCTCTTTTTCTTTGGTGTCCTGAAGTTTTGCTGATTTGCCTCAGGGAAATTTCTAAAAAAAAAAAAAAAAAAAAAAATCCCACCTTGATGTGAGGATTGCTGTCCTTCTTCAATTCTGGAAAATTCTCAGCCATGGTTTCCTTGAATAGTGCCTGCTTCTCATTGTCTGCATTAGTTCCTTCTGGAACTCCACTTGGCCCAGGTTGGACCCTCCTGTTTGATTTTCTGTGCCCCGTTTTCTGTGCTGTATTTTATATTTCTACCTTTCGTCTCTCTAGGTTGTGTTCTGCCTCATATTTTCAAAGACATTTTCCTTACCTACATAAAACATTGTTATTTTTCATTTTGTATTGTATAGTGCCAAAACTCAAATATTTGTGGGGTTGACTATACAGCTTATTGTTTTTCCTGGCTCTCCACTCAATGGTACGTTGTTTCTCTGCGTTTTATTCTGCGTTTTATATTTGTATACTGGAGCTGTTTGTTGTCCTTGGAACTTCATGAGGCTTCTTTGAGGCCTGGGGTGATGGTGTTACTCCAGTAGGGATTTGTGTGGGCTTCTGCCATGTGCCTTGGTGTACTGTTAACCCAGGTCTGGCTTTCAATTAAAGCCTGTACTTGAGGTGTATATGTGTGTGTATGTTACACAGTTAGCATGAATTTGGACGACTATGGTAGTGAATTTAAAAAATTAAAAAAGAGTTTTTCCTTCAGGCAGTGCTAAGGATAAAACAAGCAAGTTTACTTTCTTATCTTTATTTCTCATTTACCTTCTGCCCACGCTCCCACTGCCTTCTTTCCCACTGCTGCTGCGGAGTTTCCTCTCTCATCTGCACCCCTGTAGCCTGGAGTGTCAAGGCTTCCTTTCCAGTTAGGCCATTGCTTCAGGTCAGATGTTTGTTACGTTTTTCTGGAATTACTGTAATTGCTACTTTGTCTTTTGGTCTCCCAGTCTTCCACCCGCACTCTCATTTTTACACTGTCATCAGAGTGATCTTCCTGAGAAATTAAATGGAGACTTAATGGTCGTACGGAAAGAGAAGAAATGTTTGGCATGCAAGGAACTTCACTGGAGATTGTAGCTGGAGACTCACTTCATTCGCAGCAAAATCTCCAGCCACTTGCCTGGCCCTGTGTATTTTATACCTAGGCCACACGAGATGATTCATCATTTCTTGGATAATCTAGTATGTCCTTGCCTTTGCATTTGCCATGATCATATCTAGGACATCTGTGGACTTCATGATTGTGCCTAGGGTGAGACCAATGGGGTGGCTATGGGGCAGAATTTAAGGAGCCACTCCGTCAGGTTCACGTGAGTGCTGCACCGCTCCTGCCTCAGGAACTGCCTGCCGCAGTGGTCAAAGTCAAGCCCGTATGTTACCTGTTTACCTTCCTAAAACGCAGACTGTGCTAAATACGGCATCCCATGAGTAAAGAACGGTGTCTGTTCAGCGCTGACTGCCGGCATCTAGAACAGTACGTAGCACTGTAATAAATATTTGGTGAATGAATGAAGGAGTAGGTTCTGAGTTTCTTGATGGCAGAGAACAAGTCATATTCTTCTGTTCCCTGCCATCTTATAACGCATTCATCCTTAAAAGGCGTTTGAGTAAGGGGAAGGAGGGTCTGTTTTGTCCTATCCAGGCCGCAGGAGGGTCCGTGAGCCTTACTCCCATTACTAACATGTTGTCTGCTTTCTCCCAGCTCCTCCCTCTTTATGTTTTGTGGTGGGGTGTGGGTGTGGTCGGGCCGAGGCCATTGAAGCTGGCTGGCTGTAAAATCACCGGGAAGATTCTAGTATACATAAGAATTCTTGAACTCCTCTTCCAGAGACTCAGATTCCATTTTTCTGAGGCAGAATCCAGGAATCTGCACTTTTATAAGGTCTCTAAGTTGTTCTGGTAATCAGTTAAGTTTGGGGATCAAAACAGTACAATGGTCTAATTTTAATTTCTAGATATTCACATGAATTTTAAAAGAATAGTGATTGCCATAAAAATTTTAGAATCCTGAATATTTTAAAAATACTTATACACGAAATGTTCCTTCAGCCTGTCATATGACATCCTGAGAGTAGAGAGTAGGAAGAGAAAACATAGGCACAAATGTAATATTTTATGGTTCAAATCTGATCTGTATTTATTATCCACCTTCAGGAAGGTTCTGATGCCATCCCAGATGTCGTCCTAAATGGGTGGACTGGAGAGAGTGTTCACCAGCGAAGGAAAAAGAAAGGAGGGACAAAGTCAAACTTAAAATAATTCTGGTTTCTACAGAAAGAACTTCCTCATCAGAAAATGACTTTCATAAATAATTGATATAGCCCATGGAAGATTTTAAATAGCTGAAGGAAAAACAGACACTTTCAGCGTGAACCTTAAGCTGTTCCTTAGTCCCCCAGCGACGTTTAGATCTGAGACGCCCGTTGCAGGCATTTGGAAATAATGGATGTCATGGAGGCGTTATGTTCAAAGACATTAAAAATAATCCACTCTCTTAGAAATAAACACCTAAGCTAAGCCATTAAGAATTCTCAGTGAGAGACAGAAATAGCTTCTGTAGTCCCCTTTGCTCTTTAATTCCTATTTCTGCCATTTCATTATTCATCATTTCAGTGCAGTGCAATTGGTCTATTTATTTAAAGCGTGATTCCAGACGACAGGCAGCGGTCCCAATGTTCTCTGTCTTGCACAACCCTTTCCGCCCCGAGAAGCAGAAATTATATAACTTGTTTTCAATTGTGCAGACTGGGAGGATTCACATGTTCGATTTGGTGAGCTTCCAGGAAATAATTTTAAAGTGTTTATCTGAAGTTCATCCAGACTTTTCTTGTTCTAGAATTAGGCAGGAAACCTAGCAGGGAAGTGGAAGACGCAGGCTCTGCAGAGAGGGAGCTGCCGGTGGGAGAAAGGCTCCTGAGCTGGGACGCCCTTGGCATTCACACCTTGGAAAGCAGGAGGCCTGATTCCAGGGCTCATGTGATTTAGCAGCTAGATTAATGTATATATTTGCTAGTGTTTACTATTGTTCGTTGTTCTGGTGACTGTTGCTGTGTCATAAATGATCTTGATGTGTCATGGCGTAGACCGTTTTCTTTTGCTTATGATTTGTGGGTCAGGGATCTGGAAAGGGCTCAGCTGGGTGGCTCTTGTGTGGGATGCAGTCAGATGTTCGCCACCCGAAGGCTTTGCTGGGCTTGATGTCCCAGCGGTCTCACTCACGTGGCTGGCAGTTTGTTAGCTGTCCATTGGCAGCTTTGCTGGGACTGTTGTTGCCTGCAGCTTTTACATGTGGCTTCTCCATCTTGGTGAGCTTAGGTTGGTCAGACTTTGTACATGGGAGCCGACTTCTCCCAGAGCAAGCATCCTGAGAGAGCCAGGCAGACTCCGTATGGCATTTTCTGACTTAGCTGTAGAGATCACTACAGCTGTACTCTCTTGCCAAAACAGTCACAAGTCCATCCAGACTTAGTGGGAGAAGACATATATTTCACCTCTCAATAAGAGTAGTGGGAAGGAGTTTGTTGCCATTAAAAAAAAAAACCCATCACACTCACATAACCCCAGACATTAAATAAAATATGTATCTCTAATCCTCACAAAAACCCTATGAGGTAGGTATTATTATTATTGTTTTTACAGTTAAGAAAATCTAACTTCAGGGAAGTTAAATAGTTTACCTAGGTCACGCAACTAGTAAATGGCTGAGACGATATGTGAACCTACAACTAATTGTCTGTCCCCAAATGTCTCCTGTCTGTTAAGTTGTGTGGTGTTTTAAAGGCTCACACTTTTATATTTCAATTATTGCAGCTATTCCAGGTAGCTGGATAATTCTGCCCAGTATAGAATGTTAGCACGTGAAGTGCCGTATTCTCTTCATCTGTTGAAAACAAGGAGCATTTCCTTGAGATGTGGTCCTTTGCCCTTAGGAAAGTGTTCCATGAGGATTTGGCTCCATGTCTGGAGATGCAGTTTGGGTGGGGTTACTCTGGTAGCACAAGACAAAGCTGGAATTCTGTGTTGTCCTGGGGTGGTGCTGGTGTTAGTGATTACTCTGAAGGTGAACAGATATGAAACAGCTGCGACCCTTGTAGGAGGAGGGCCCTACAGCAGAGGTGTAAACTAGTCGTTGTCTTGTCCAGTGTGAACTATGCCAAGTACCTATGTGGATAGATAGGCAAAGTGGGCAGATGGAACCACAGAGGATATTTTTGAGCCCACGTGGCTGACAGCAGATGCTATTTTGTG